>JAQFVV010001961.1:0-39793 GCA_028023455.1 Epiperipatus broadwayi | reverse complement strand
TATATATATTAGATGTACTTCTTCTCTGTTTTAGGAGTGCTTCTATATCCCAGTTTATTTAACAATGGCAGTATTATCTTCCATCATTATTTTGCTAGCTTATTTTCAAAAGGGATGTTAGCATTGTTATCTCTTATTATTTATTGTCTTTCTAGGGTATATGTGCTCATAGCATATATTTTAGAGATTGCAGAAAATGTTCTTTCTTTTTCAAGGTAATTCCTATCTAATATTTTGTCCCTGATGTACATTCTCATTATTTTTTCTAATTAGTGACAAAGTCCTAGATCTTTTATTAGATCTCAAATGTAAGTGCATTTTTGAGCTATGCTATCATACTTTCCTTTGCCTTATATTATTATTATTATTATTGAAGATGAATTTTATTGTAGTTAAAGTATGTTAATAAAGCATGTGTAAGATTTTTCCATGGCTTTATCTGGCATTTCTAGTGGTTTTATCAAAAAATTGATGCATTCTACTTTACCTCTATAGCATTTTTGGTTGGCTTAAAATGTAAATAATACACTATGATAAATAATTAAATTTAAAATTTTAGAGATTATTTTAAGCATAAATAGACAATATACATCTGTCTTATAATTCTTTCATTGCTGAACTAATATGCTATCATTATTATTATTATTAAATTACATATTCATAAAAGGGGCATTTCTTATATGAAGCTTATTATCATTGTATGAATGAATTGATAAATGTAGAAAGCTATTTTAAAATGCTGGATTACTTTTGCTTAATTCAGTATAAGTGTATTTTAATAAAATATTATGTAAATTTTTATTTTTAATCCTTCTGTTAAATTTTGAAGAAGTAATATTGTGAAAACATTGGCTACATGGACGTAGATATGAATTAATTGTAAATTTGTTTTTGCTTTTCTGTAAATAAATATTTGTTATTATTTTAAAAATTTCACATAGTAGTTTCTTCTCATCATTCCTCTTATCAATCAGAAATCATTCCACATATTGATTAAAAAATTAGACACTTATAAAATATTATACCATTATTTTAAGTGTATTTGTTAAAAAGGCACATGATGTTTTAATTAATAAGAGTCATTTTATTGAATTATTGAAGCATTCACATTACACTAAGAAAGATGTAATTTTCTGAATAAACTATTACAATTGGGTTTGTTATTTTGATCACATTAATTTATTTGATTTGCTTATTTCAAATCACTGTGCATATTTATTTCAAGATTAGTTTCATATTTGAAGATCATATATATTATTTTATGATAAGATTTAATTTTATAAGAATCTAGTTCATATTTAGAAAGTGTTTAAGTAGATTTATTTTGGGATGTTTATGATGTCTACAAAATTTCTTACCCATTCTTAATATCTTAGTATAATCATAGATTATTCGTTATCTTATTCTAAAATTAATAGATCATGTATTTTATTTAAGTTAATAATATTATTGTTATTCTCATAATTATGATAAGATATTAGCTTAGGTGAAGGGTATGTCTTACTTATTTTATTAACTAGAATTGCATTTAACACTGAATAAATCTAAAGAGTCAGAAGAATTCATAAGATCATATTGCTCTGAGATACCCTGATTTAATTTAATGGACCATATTATTAAATTCATTATTTTATTTTAATCTTATAATTCTATATTCAAAGGTGAATCTTAAATGGTATAGATGTTAAAGAACATTTAAAATTTTATAAGAATTAAATAATGTTTTATCTGATCAAAGCAATGACATGCTTAGATGATCTGTGAAAGATAGATAAAAAATAGTAGTTGTATTAGATCTTTGTAGAAGAAAGAAATTTAAATTTAACATCAATAGCATATGTTTACAATATCAAGATTCTTTTCTTTATGCTAAAGTGAGGAGATTTCTCCTCTTCCTTTATTAATATAATATTACTTTGTATTTTACTATAATGCTTTCACAATATATCTTTGTATTGTATCATATATTATATGAACCGACTGAGCATAGCTTTGTCAAATGTTAGCTATCAAGAAATGTTTTAGCATGTATTTGTTGATTTCCCACTGCAAAATTATAATCATCATCTCCCTTCCTTAAGTTACAAGATTAAAATACTCATACAGAGTTTAAATATAAAATTTAATAATAATTATTGTACCGAATATACTTTTGATGCTTTCATGTCATATTCTTGGTCCATCCACTGAGAACATTAATTTTTTGCTGGTATAAATTCTATTTGTTTTGGGTTCATTACATATACATTTTGTGTAATGCACTGTCTCTTATTTTATGTTTGCAATCCTTTCTTTCTTCATTCATAACTTTAATAACACTCAGATCATAGTTATAGCCATGTTATCTCTCATTATGAAAGATGGATAGATTAAATACTTTAGGTTTAATCTCAGATTTTTTTATAAAGTAATAACTATTGAGTCATTCTAGTTCAAAGATTTGCTCTGATCTTAACATAATATATTGAACTGGGTCTATTGAATAAATAGCCATATTAACTAGGTTTGAATATCTTTTATAATATTTTTTTAAATCTAAATTTTAATAAGTTTTAACATTTAAGCTCAATATATAGCTTCTTGGTAATTATTCTTTGATATTTTTAATATTATAAGAATGGACTGGCCCTTTTCGGGCTATTAGGAAATTCAATTTATAGCATAATCATCAATAATACCCACAGCCAGATTGAGCCATACAAAACAAAACATAAACATATTTGCTGACCATGGACCACCACAACTGTTGGAACAAACCCCTGCCATCCAAAGCATTTTATTTGTTTTGAGTATCAAACTCAGGTGCCAGCCAACTATGTGTTACATAGTCCATATGCTTCAGATGACAGGCATGCAATCCAGCACCTGATATATCCAAGGCTAGCTCACACTTTGTCTCAGGATCCTGAGCATTTACTTTAACACATAAAATAACTCTACCCTAATTTTACCGGTGATGCAGTGACAACAAAGAGAGAGAGAGAGAGGACATAGACAAAAAAAACAATTAAAGCTAAACATTAATATTTAATTATGCACACATATATTTAACATAATACAACAATAAATTTTACACAAAGAAATATAAATGATGACTTTAAGCTATAGTTATAATAGTCTTTCTTTCAAAAAGTTTATTTCATTTAAATCAAGGGTCTATTTAGTTATTTAAAGATTAACTTTATCTAGGTTTTCAGTTGTGTGTATTTTCCAACCAGTTGGCTTTTGGTTCTCCATTTATGGCTTCATGGTTTTCCTCTTCAGGTTTTCTCGTCAAACAACAATGGGGGGGTATGTGGCAGCTTTTACTTTACAATGTCAAAGCATTAATATCAGGTATTGATTCAGGTGGGATTGGTGATGGCTGTGGTCATAAGCCTTGAAGCCCTGTTGAACAATCCTATAGCTTATGCAGCTTCTGCATTAATGTTGACCATAGCAATAATGACTGTTTTTCATTGCACTAAAATTTCTGAACATCTGCGTGCATTCTATAGAAAGATCCCGAAACTTTAAACTAATAGCAATGCGAACTATACATCAATGACACTAATAGTAATCCACCTGTATACATAAAGCCAAATGACTAATTAGACAGCTGCAAACTTTTAGACTTTCCTTTCTGTTGTTTCCAAGATTTTAATGTTTATCATACTTAAATCTATTTTTTAAGTAAGATCGTAACTTAAAGTCTGTTTTTAATTAATTTTTACATTTCTTTTTAACTAATTTTGTTTGCAGATTAATTTGCTATCTCATCGTTTTATATTGATGGGATAGTTTATATAGTTTTTAATTAATTCATTTATTAGTTAAAATTCTTATCAGCAAGTCACCTTTTAACTGGTTACATTTAAAAAGTTTTTTCTTTTGCAAACTGTTATTCTTATTTTTCATCCATGCTTATTATTTTTAAGGATTTATCTATTTATAAAAGAAGAGAATTTTAAATCTTTTTTACTTTTATTTTTAGATTTCCTCCTCACCACTTTTAATACTCAAAACTTTTTTATTTAAAAAAGAAAGATGACACAATCTTTTGCTTTCACAAAATTGTTTCTTAACTCTATTTCAAACACATACATTTTTCTTTCTATTTTAAAAGAGAAATATGATTCAATACTTTTATTCTTAGAAATTTACATTTTAAAATCTATTTCTTAAATTCTTATTTCTTCAACTATTTTCGTTTTTATTAATAATTTATTCGTTTATTTTTAAATGATAAATGCATAATATGGATATATATGTGAGTTTAACAACACATATCTCACTACCATTACAATACATATGGACAATCTTTTTGGATGCAGTTTACAGCATAGACCACATTGGGGAGATCCAGTCTTAAAATTTTACCTTTTGTATTGTTAATGTGCTTGTTTAAATTTATGAGAGTTTTGAATCCAACATTAAATTTGTCTGAGCATGTTTGTGCTATTTTTTATATTCTTATACATATATACAACTATTTATTAGAGTAAAATTTAAAAATATGTATGTTCTATTTAAATTTTTTGTCCAAAATTTATTATATCATTGATGATAGTAACAGTATTATTAATACTAATAATAACTATACATGACCATTGAAAGTTTAGTAAAACTATCGATAACTAAAATTGTTTATTAAAGTTATCATTGTTGTATTCTTGAGAAAGTTCTATATTAACAAATTATAATTTAAATGATTATTTAAGACTTTTATTAATTATTTTATATTACATTTCTTTTAATAAATTTTTTAAATGTTGCAAACTTGAAAGATTCTGTGTGAATATGTTAAGTGTTTAAAGGGATTATAGTGTGTTGTCAGCTAAAATTAATATTTGATTAACATTAATAAAAATTTACCATAGCCTTTTATTTTATTAATAAAATTTGTTTTAAAATCTCATTTAAAGATAAAATTGGCTACAAATGAAAAACATCAAATTATGATGTTAGAATCTCATCATAATAAGAATAGATTTTAACAATTTTTAATTCTTTGAATTGTTAATCAACAACAAAGTATATGATAAACATGTTTTCAATCTGACCAGAATCAGAACTTTCATGAAAACTTATAAAAATATTTATATGTAAAGATAGAAATATCACAGTATTTCCTATAACTGTCTATGAATATTAAAATTAGGCTCTGAAGAACAAGAGTAGAAAAAGTCATGATGAATTTGGTATTGTGGGTTTTCTTCAAAGTGATTAATAATATTCTTATGGCAAATAAAATGAACTAACTGATTTTAAATAAGAGTAGACTTGAACTTTCTTTTGAAATGCAGACAACCATGTTGAAATTATCTTATAATGGGCAAATTACCAGATGAAATAATTTATTTGAAAATGTATAGTGCTCAGAAAGGGTAATGATCAGAAATGGTATGGATGATTATGATGATAATAAGTGTGTTATTATGAAACCACAAAAAATTAATTATTGATGTAGTCTAAAATAAAAAAAAAACTTGCTTAAAGTTAAGTTTGCTTTAAAAATAATATAACTATTTGGATAGATGCTAAAAAGTCATATGACATCTATACAATTAAATGATAGGTTGAACAGAATAGCTTATTCAGATGACTAAAACAGAGATTTTTTTACTCAGATAAAACTAATTTAACTATTTTTAACCCCTGGATCCATCACTTTATCCCTACATTATGTCACCTAGAATAAATTTTCTTTATTAAACATAGTAAAAAACATAAAGTCAGCTATTATTCAAAATTAAAAAGAAACATGAAGTGCTTACTTAATTTCATTTCAGGAAAGCTTTGCCATCTTTTTTATTTTAAATTATCCATTTTCAGAGGCCTCCAACATATATATAAAGAGAGAGGGGGAGAGAATAAACAATATTGCTGACTCTAAGTCATTGTATTCAATTTTTATATTTTTTCATTTACTAAAATGTTAAAGAAACATAAAAGTCTGATGAGTTGCCATTAAATACTTTTTTAATATAAATGCAATAAAGAAAATAAAAATCAAACATTATTAAGCCAACAAATTATGTTTTGGAACTTTCAACCACATTCCTTTCGAACAGATAGATGCTTAGAACATATTTGCACATGACACCACTATTGCATCTCTGTTTGCACATAAAGTATAATATCAACCCCATATCACATACTTTTCAGGTGCACACTATCCCTTAATTTTGAAAATATTTCAGTGCATCTTGTTCTGTCAATGAAAGATTCCAAATTTTAATCTTATTTCCAAAAATGATAAGGCAAAACAGAAATGTTAAAACAATCACCACATGTTAATGAATGACAGCCAACAAAATAATGTTAAGTTTAACCACATGTTATCTGTTCACCTTGTATTAGCATTTGGATATTATATTGTGAATAAAATTTATTAAAATGTATTCAATTTTTTTAAAATTAACAGTCAATATTTTTAAAAGTTAAAAGCTATATATGTTCAAGAAAAATAATTTCAAGAAATAAAATGTAAACAAATGTTTCAATCCTGAAAAATTGTTTACATTTTTTTTTTCCTTGAACATATAAGCTTGTTAACTTTAAAACATATTAACAAATGTATTCTAAATTGAATGTTTATTTTAAAAATTTGAATACATTTTTTTAAAATTCCATTCACAACATAAGTATTTAAAAATTATTTTTAGTTGTTTATTAACATTTGTTAACATGTGGTGATTTTTTTTAAATATTTTTTTTGTCTTATTATCTTTTGAAATATGATTAAAATTTGGAATCTTTCATCGATAGAACAAGATGCAATTAAAAATTTTCAAAATTGCAGGGTAGTGCCTGCCTAAAAAGAATGTGATAAGGGACTGATATTACACTTTATGTGTGAATGGAGACACAAAGATAGTGCCATATGTAAACATGTTCTAAGTGCCTATCTGTTTGGAAAGAAACATGATTGTAAGGCTCCCAAACATCATTTGTTTGTTTAATCATGTTTTGTTTTTATTTTCTTTACTGTATTTACATTAAAAAAGTTTTTAATTGCAACCTTTTAAACTTTTGTGTTTCTTTATCATTTTAATAAATAAAAAAAAATATGTATTAAATATGATAACTTAGAGTCAGCCATATTGTTTATGGCATATGTTGGAAGCCCCTGGGTCCCTGAAAATAAATAATTTAAAAGAAACCAGATGGCAAGTCTTCCAGAAGGCAAAGTATGTAAGTACCAAACAAGATATTTAATTTTATAAAATTACAGGATGATTTTTATAAGGAAAAATATATTGCAAAGGTAAAATATATGAATAAAAGTTATTAGATATAAGATAAGTAAATATAAAAGGCATTTTGTGAAGTTACCTAACACATGAATCAAGGAAGAAAGAGAAGTAATACTTAAAAAATAACTATCACTCTAATCCTATTCTGCTATTATACCATTCATGTAGCCAGTTTGTATAAGACAAATATATCATATAAATCTTTTATAATGGAAATAAATAATTAAATATGTGATTTGTTGTTCACAATGCCTATGATGTTCTAATATTCTAATGGCAAATAGAGAATTGAACTGACAAATCATTTGTTTTATATAGCTAATAATGAATCCTGGAACATTTATAACTGAGTATACCATTGACTACTTGATCAACCACACAAAGCATCCCTTCAACATTTTAAATAATGAATGACATTACAAATAAAATATGTAAAGTATAAAATAATACAAAGAATATTAATATTTCTATTGATAATATTAATAATCATCACAGTAATGCTGATCTAAAACAATATTTAAAAAAAATATTATTCCTATTTATTTTATATATTTAGGTAGATAATGCTTTTCTCTAAATTAATTTAAAAATATAAAATATATAAACATTTATAATAATTTAAGAAAACATAAACATCTAAACAATAACCAAAAAAAAAAAAGAAATTTATGTAGTTAAAATATATGCATACTGTAATCTTTAGTATGAAATTTTTTAAAAAAAGTTTCAATGATTTTATAATTATCTATAGATATTTTTCAACATAATTCAGCAATTTTCTGAATTACTAGCATACAATAAAATCTCAGTATTTTTTTCATAATTCTCTGAAACTCTATAAATAGCAAGCTAACAATCTTGCTTTTGGCAAAATACTAATAATCTCTAACATTGCTTGTCAAAATGCTTTGTTTCTTTAAAACAACACATACTTACATATATATTTGTTATTAGTTCAAAAATAAAACTTTACAATTATAAATAAATACATATAAAGTTGTTTAGAAAAATATATTTTAACAATATATAAACATCACATGATCATTTCCTAACCGTATACTAACCTGTTTGATGTGTTATTACTAGCTGTTGAATGTATTTGGAATATTTAAATAAAGTTATTTTTTTAAAGACATTTAATAAATATGTTAGATGATAGAAATAGACCAATATAAAAATATACCTAGAACACCATCATCACAAACCTTCAGGAAAACACAACGACTAATACTGTTTTTACAATATATAAAATGATACTCTATATAAATTAAGCCACAATTAAATATATATACTTTACTAGATATTTTGAAGACAAAACTAGTGCAAGTATTGCTTATTATTTTATCACTGACTCTGTAAGATCTGCAAAACTGTCATCATTGTTATTCTTCATCTTGGTATCTGAATACTTTTGGGTCTTAATACCATCAATTTTGGGCAGTTTTTTTCTGATTCCATATTCTTTTAATTAGATATTTTGACAAATATTTAATTTTATTGATGCAAAAATAACTTTTCTTTCATTTACAAGTCTTAAATATCTATTGTTAAAAAATAACTCACTAATTTTTCATTTGGAAAAATAGAAGCTTCTAGCCATCATAATAATAGAGATAATAGATTTATCTAATTATCAAATAATTAAACAAATCATCACACCATATTTACAATTTAAAGTGCAGCAGAATTGTTCAATTATTTCATGGCTAGTTGGAGCTTAGTTATTTCTTCTCTATTCCCATATATATTTAAAGTTGTGTTAAATTAATAATTGATATTCACACATCTATGTAATTAAAATAACGATTATTGCATTAGGCAAAAGAAAAAGATATAAATTAGCAAATAATTCTGAGTTTAAACTGCACTTCACCAAAATATATTCTTTTTTCGTTTTACATTTTGTCTTATTTTTGTTTTAAGACAACAGATAAAATGAAGTCTATGTTTCATAATAATTACAGCATTATACAATATTTTTTATGTGAAAAATATCTATAGTTTTTCTTAATTTCTACCTTTTTTTATTTAATATTATGGATATTTTAATTTATAAATGTTTAAATATTAATTATTAACTTCACATAACATTAAATATATATGAAAGTAGAGAAAAGATGACTAAACTCCATCTAGCCATAAAATAATTAAACAAATCCATCATAATTTAGATTGCTGAAGAAGTGTGATGGATTTATGTAATTATTTAATCTCTAGATAAAGCTGTTACCTTTGCTGATTTTTATTTACATAAAAATATATAGTTTGATTGATCAGTAAAACCTAAGTACTAATCTACAAAAAGGAAAGGCAAAATGTGAAAGTTAGGGACAATTGTTTTAATTACTACATTTAGCAAAGTCCTAATGAATGTTTTAAATAACAAATTATTGAAAAAGCAAAAAAATAAACAGTTAAAAAATAAAATACTTTTAAAAATATAAGCATACCACATACTTAGTTTTTGAGAAATCTAGAGAAAACTGAAAAAACTTGGGTCTGTGTTTTTCTGACTTAAAAAAAAGCCTTTGAGAATATTATCCAACAGATGAATTGAATATTATTTATTTTGTATAATAAAGTAAAGTAATCTTCCAAAAAAATGTTTATATTACAGATCAGCCTTTTCAAGCTATTGTGCATGTGTTTTTTAGGAGTGTTAATAATAAATGAATACTTTCACTCCCAATACAAGATATAGTATTTAAGAAAGAATAAAATGAATCCACTTATTTTTTCTGACCCAACTGCTTATATATGGGCAAATCTTAAGTACTGTAAGTGAAAGCATGAGGATAGACCACTCACTTTAAATTACTATTTACGATGTCTGAATGAATGGCGTTGACAAAATTATCTAGAATTTACTAAACGTCACTCTCAAGTGAAACTTAAACACATGTAAATACTATATCTTGTATTGGGAATGAAAGTATTCATTTATTATTAATACTCATAAAAAGCGTGTGCACAATAGCTTGAAAAGGCTGATCTTTAATGTATTACAATTTATAAAGCACAGCGCTTTAAAAATAAATGCTTATTTAAAAATGTTTATGAAAATTTATAAATGACTTTGAGAGTGTATGATAAAATTATAAGCTGGTCTAAAATCAGAAAAGATTAAAGATAAAATCAAATTTCATTTTGAACATCCATAGCACATTTAATTTTATGCTAGTAAGGGGTAAGATACATGTTAATGTAAAACTAGAGAGACAAAAATTATTAAGAAAAACTATATTTACAGTTGATATTCCTAATCTTCAGAAACATTCTAATGAATTTAAATTAGAACTTACAAATCGGTTTCAAGTATTAGTAGATTTTGAACATGATTCAGATTTGAATGAAATTAATATGAAAATAACTGATACACTTTTAAAAACTGCAACAAAGATAGCTGGTAGAAAAAGCAGCAATTGACTAATAAAATTTCTACTGAGACTAGAGAACTTATGAAGAAAAGAAGGAATATGAAGATATACAAGAATGATGCATTAAAAAAAATTGAATATCTCGAATTTTGTAAAATGGTCCGGAAAAGTGTTGAAAATGATATAAGAAAGTATAACTGTGAACTAGCAAGAAAAGCTGTAGAAGAAAATAAAAGTCTTAAGAATGTAAAACAACATTTTGGTATTGGTAGGAAATTTATATCTGCAATAAGGAAAAAAGATGGAATTATTACTAAAAATAGGGATGACATTATGAAATTGGTAGAAGATTTTTATCAAGAATTATATAGTAATAAAGAACAATTACCTTCTATATCTATTACATCTTTCGAATTGCACAGAATTTTAAATGAAGAAGTGAGAAATGCAATTAAATGTATGAAAAAAGGAAAGGCTCCAGGTAATGATGGAATTATAATTGATATATTAAAAGAAGCAGGTGAAGAAACAGAAAAAATATTAGCAAAGTTATATACCAAATGTCTAAATGATAAAGATGTACCGGATGATTGGAAGAATGCAGTAATAATATTAATATTTAAAAAAGATGATAAAGAAGATATTAGAAATTACAGACCTATCAGCCTTTTATCAGTTTTATATAAAATTTTTACCAAGATAATTACAACTCGTCTACAGAGAACCTTGGATTTTCACCAACCAAGAGAACAAGCTGGATTTAAAAGTGGTTTTAGTACAGTAGATCATATTCAAGTATTGAGAGAAGTTATAGAAAGGACAAATGAATATGAGTTGTCATTATGTTTTGGATTTGTAGATTATGAAAAGGCATTTGATTCTATAAACATTTCTTCAGTGATTAAAGCATTGGATCATCAAGGTATAGATCCAGGATATTGTCATATTTTAAAGAATATTTATAAAAAATGCAACAGCAACAATTAGATTACATAATGATACTGGGAAAGTCAACATTGAGAAAGGTGTAAGACAAGGTGACTCCATATCTCCAAAACTTTTTACAGCAGTGCTGCAAGAAGTTTTTTGTGGATTAAAATGGGAAACTAAAGGAGTGAAAGTAAATGGAGATTATTTAAGTCATTTAGATTTCGCAGATGATGTAGTTGTTTTTGCAAATAATACTTCGGAGCTGCAGGAAATGTTGCAGGAGTTATCAGATGAAAGTAGGAAAGTAGGACTAAAGATAAATGTTAAAAAGACTAAAGTAATGTTTAATCGATTTGCTCAAAATATGAAAATAAAGATTGATTATGATGAATTAGAAGAAGTTAAGAGTTACAAATACCTTGGTCCGATTATTAATACAGATGGAAACATAATGGAGGAAATTAATCATAGAATTAAACTTGGTTGGAGTGCTTTCGGTAGAAATAACATGATATTAAAAGGAAATATGCCTATGTGTTTGAAAAGAAAGGTTTTTAACAAATGTGTTTTACCAGTTCTTACTTATGGATCTGAGACTTGGACACTTAATAGAAGATCAATACAGAGACTTCAGACCACTCAAAGAAGTATGGAGAGATGTATGTTGGGAGTAACAAGAAGAGATCGAAAACACAATGTATGGGTAAGAGAACAAACAGGTGTTACTGACCTCATTGAAAAAATTAAAAGATTGAAGTGGAGTTGGGCTGGACATATTGCTAGAAGAGATGATAATAGATGGACAATTGAAATTTTAAACTGGATTCCAAGAGATTGTAAAAGACCCAGAAGGAGACCACATGTAAGATGGATGGATGAAATAAGAAAATGTGTAGGGGTGATGTGGAGAAGAGAAGCTAAAGATCAGAGAAGATGGATTAAACTTGGAGAGACCTTCATCCTGCAGTGGATTGATAATGGTTGATAGTGATGATGATATTTTTGTGGACTTTTGTAAATATTTGTGCAATTGAAGCTGATCTTAAAAAAGAATCTTTTTAATTGCTGAAAATAAGTAAAAGCTGTATTTAAATGTGATTTTTATTTTAATTTTAAATAGCGTTATAAAAAAATATTTTTTAAAAAGAGTTGCTGTTTTGATTTTAAAAAGAGCATTAAATTATACAGAATATTTATAGAAATAAATATAAAATAATTTTGTAATAGAGCTAATCTGCATTTTAAACAAAAAGTGAAAGAAATGCAAATTAACCAGTATTATACTAATATAAAATTTAAACATTACAACCATAAAGCTAAACTAGTCAATAAATAATTAAAATTACCCCAAATCCAAAACTCAACCAAACTAGCCAAGAAAAACTAAATTAAAACACAACAAAAGATTTTACTGCTACAAGCAGACTTCTCAAGTGTAAAGAACTACAAAAACCACACCATATATATATATTAACACTCATCAGCAGCAGCACTCACTCCATACTATAGATTCACATCATAAAATTGATTTTTCTAGTACCAGGATCATATCCAGATGTCATAATCTCTACAAGTGCAAAATTAGAGAAGCCATTGAGATACTTAAAAGGCCAGATTGTATCAATAATTGAGATAATACATGCAAATTTCCTCCTATTTGGAAAGATTTTTTTAAAAATACATTCTTAATTTAACATTTTTGCTATTGGTTGAACTTTTTTTTTTCAAATCAATGATTGTAGTTCCTCTACAACCAGCTTTCTACCTTTTATCACCCTGTGGATGAATTGTGTGATCAAGTTGAAACATCGGTATATCAATATTTAAATTTTTTAACATGGATGAACCTGCAAAATGTCTTTTGTATATATATGATGTAACCTTCTGCATAGACACAAGAAACTAATTGTAATTAAATAGCACTGTATCAGTAACAATTGGTTGTGTTCAACTAAAAAAAATGAAATGACCTGAAATTTAAAAAAAAATCATTAATAATTTAAAACCCTGTTTAGAAAGCACTTGCAGTTATTATTTGAAAATTTTAAGATATTTAGTATTTTTATGGTGAATATTTAATGATAGAAAGAGGTGGTGCTTGTCACAGAAATTGTTGGTGTATAGGTTAAATTGATCCAGATTTCTTTTATTGTCTGTAAGACAGTAGTTGGTATTTGTTTGATTTTCTGGTTTATTTGCTTCTTGATAATTCAATCCATAATGTAGTTAGTGCAGTATATTTGACTCATGGTCGTATAGGTTTTTATTTGGGTCAGACTGATTTAGTACTTCTAGTGCAGCATATGTGTGTGCATGTAGATTTGTGCCATCTTTCAACTTAATTTTTTATTAATGTACTTCACTAAACTAGCAAATATCATGTTTCACAGTAAAATATTTAATTTCATAATCAATATCTCTGATAACCAGTTTAAACACCTTTTAAGTGATGGCTAGATCAATGGCTCAGTGAACTGTCAAGTAGACAAATACACTATCAATTATTTTATTTGCTAGAATAATTATTTTTTATTACTTTAGAAAGGCAAAATATTTTTATTATTGTTTCAATTTAATTAATATTATATAGAAGACAAAATTATTTTTCTTTTTTTTTCTTTTTCAAGAGAAAAAAGTTTATTGCATATTTGCAACTAATTATCTCAGTGCAGAAGAAGGGATTGACCTTTCTTTAAAGTTGAACTTTTGAATGAGTGACTTTTGATTGGTGGAAAAAATAGATGGCTAAGTAATAATCAGATATAAAAGGGAAATACTTCACAAGAAAGTTGGCTTTTACTACTATAATTCTCTTTTTACAAATTGGTTCTTCCATAATCAAGTGGTTGTTATTCAATTCAAACTCAAATGTACAAAATTATATTAATTTTCTGTTTGAAAATATGTTAAGAAATTTTTCTTGGGAAGATAAAGACAAGGATGGAGATTTAAATATCTTTAAAACAAGGTATATCTCTCATATTTCCAGTTGACAAATTTAGATTTAAGATCACCATTTGGGATGCATATGTGTGTCTATATTTTAAATTTGACTTGCCTAATTTTAATCTCTAATATTAAAGAAAGAGTTGAAATGTGTGAATTTTGTTATTTTATGGAAAGTTTTATGCTGAACATTTTTATAAAACATTTCAAAAACTCTGTATTAAAAGTTTCTGCTAGCTATAAAAGTGTAAAGTTTAAACTAAAGGATGTGTGTAAATAACTTATTATAATGTGCTTTATTATTATTATTGAACAAGAAATATACTTAACAATTCATGTCTCTAGGATTAAAGAACAGAATGTGTGACATATATAACTAATGAATCACTAACTTATATTTAAATATGCTTATAACTGAATGAGTGAAAGAGCATGAATACTAGATATGGACACTTTTATTTTATTGTTTTTTTATATTTGATCTGTTATTAAAATATATTGTCAATAAAACTTATGTAGACTTAAGTGAATATTATGAAATACTCAGCTATTTGCCTGATGGACAACTTTTGATAATTCAGCACCAATGCCTTGATAAATGTAATTAGTTACATAATAAATTATTACCAAATCTGCAGTAGTAAATATTTATTTGCCATTATTGAACGCTTAGCATGTGATATTGTCAGCAATTTCAGTTAGCTACTGCTAAGAACTTTTAAAATACTCTTTAATTGGATTCAAATGCATATTGTCTTCCTATAGGAAATTGTTATGTGTTTACTAACATCTATTTGTTTTGCAATTACTGTCATCATTTTCATACATGTCTAAGATGTGTTATTTATGACTGTGCAAATAAACTCTTATGTTTCTAGCTAAAGAAGATTTAATTATTTATTTATTTTGTTAATTTATGATAAATAGGTAAACCAATTATTTGCCTTTATATTTTTTTTTTAATTATCATTTCTTTTATTTCAAGATTGTCTTGGATAAGTATAATATGAAAAAATATTATACTGGTAATTAATCATTATTTTGATATGATTTTTATTGTATACATGTATTTCTATATGCGTATGTTAGCGATAGAAACATTTGATTGCTATTAGGAAGCTAACTGCTAATTTTAAGAAGGGGTAAATGCATAAAATTATTTTATCTTTGTGTTTTCAGAAATTATGAGATCCATTTATTAATAATAATTTTGCTTCAAAAATAAAAGATTTGTAATTTGTCACAAATCAAAAATTTATTTCAATTTATTACTTAATATTAAATACACAAAAGTGTCATTTTATCTTTGCTTTGCTAGAAAAAATAAGGATTATTTAGTAGTAATTATCATATTTCAGATTTAAAATATTTATAATTCATCAGGAATGAAAGATTGTTTATTTTTTACTTATTAATTAATGTTGTTACAATATTTACATATTGAATATGATTTGAAAATTATTTTGTGTATTATTCTGCATGTGTGCCAAAGTCCATTGACTTACTTTTCCAATCAGTTTTGGATAATATAATATGCCAAAAGAAGTGGAAGGTTTAAGGATTTATTTAAGAGTGAATTTATTATTTTTTATGCTTAGATTAAAATGTATGTAGTGGCTATGGAGAAAAAAAAGCATTTGTGATATATATTGTGTTATAAGACTTGAGAGAACTCTCTCTTAGTTTATTGAAATATTTGTCATAACTGGATTATATTTTCCAGATTTAGCAAATGCATATTATGATGATTATATTATGTGAAGTAGAGTAGTGAATTTCCCTTGTTTTTTGGTGATGAGACAAAGTCCACACCAGTATTTAAGCCTCTGAGTAAAGTTAGAGAGTTACTGTATTCTGTTGTTTAAATGATTAGAGTTAAGAAAGTCTTATTGTCCCTCATGTATCCATTTGGAATGTTTTCCCATCATTTACTCATAGCCAGGTGTAATGTAGTTTGCTAATAAAAAATAAAAGTAGGATTGATTTCTTTTATAGTACATCTAAAGTAGAATTAATGCTAAAGCTTGATTGGTCTATGGTGTCATCCATATTATGATATTTTATCTCAATTTCATAAATAAACTTATGGGATATAGCTGTGTTAATTATTTTATAACAGGTAGAACAATACAGATGCATGCATAAAATACTATTAAACCTGAAAGTATAGAGAAAATCTATCATTGATTTGTAAGTCTTAAACTAATATTTCAAATCATATCATACCAATTATTTTAAGTTTTATATTGTCAAGTTCACAGAATGATTCATCCTCATTTTGAATGAGCAAGCAAAATGAAAGAAAGTGAAGTTAGTTAATAGAATTATTTAATTGATTTATGAAGGATAGTATGATCTCTAACTCATGTTTAAATCCATATTGTATTATTTTAATGTTTATCTACCCCAGTGTTGATTTTGTTGGCAGAATGTTAGAATTAGTTTATAGCGTATGTGTATTTTAAGCAAGAGTACAAAGAAATTTAATTTCATATTTTGTTATTATAGTGTTAGTGTTTATAATTGTTTTTTTTTAAATAAACATATCAGAAGTGATTGATAATTTGTATATGTTTGAAATAAACATACAAAGATTTTTAATATATTTAATTATTCAATGTTAGTGTTAAGAATGTTTCTTTTCATTGGCATGTCAGAATTGCTGATAGCTTGTATAGGTTTGAAATAAAAATACCAAGAAATTTGTTTTAATGTTAACTACTCTTATGTTAGTCTATTCAGTCATGGATATTGGAATTGTCCAGTACATGTACAAGTGTATAGTAGTAATACAAAATATTTATTTAGCTATATCATGTAATAAATGTTTTATTAATCCAAAAACTTTGTTCAGAGTTGTTCTTTGGCATGCATTTGTGTCCTATGTTTTTACACATACACACACACACTTACATATCCAATATGATATGATTGCACTATTCCATAAATTTAATGATGAATATGTTCAGATCTGATGATGTTGTTTTCTTGATCCAAACAGTATATAAAATACTTGACTGTTTGATGATTCTCTAGAAAAATTTTAGTACTCAGTTATTATTTAGATGAGGATGTAAAATCAAAAAATATTCTATTTATTTCATTGTCTAACTACTACTATTTTATTAGAATAATGCTTAATTTGTCATTACTTTTATGATGGTAATTAGTAGTTATTGTAAAGTATAAATTTAAAAATAAGCCATACAAAAAATTCCCTTAGATATTCCCTTATTATTTTAAATTAGATTTTATTTATTTATTTTAAATTATTGTACAATAAAAGTTAAGTAGTGCTATATTTTGTTTTTATTTATTTTTAACTTACCATACAGTAGAGTTAATAAGTACTACATCTTTATTCTATTAATTTAGACCTATTATTAATAAAGGTTGTTTAATGCATTTAGATGATGGGAGGAGAGAAGATTAAACTATAACTTCTTAACTTAAATGGTGGAACTTTACCAATTTAAATTATTTATTCATTGTAAAACTCAAATAGATGTTTTACTCCTATTAATTCATAATGTTCCCTTCTATGGTTAGTATGCATTTTACAAATTATAGAACTGTGCAGTGCCCAATGAACTAAGCTATGGTAGGACAGCATTCTAAGAGTGTCAGTAGTAATTCAAAGCAGGATGAGATTAGTAGTTTATTCTATTATTAATAAAATTGGTGCCTTGGGTATTTGTTGATAGGAAATGTAGGATTGGTGTTGGGGGGGGGTTACATTATATATTAGACATACCCACAAATCTATTTACTTCCCATTCACTCTTATATATATATATATATATGGTGTAGTTTTTGTAGTTCTTTACACTTGAGAAGTTTGCTTATAGCAGTGAAATCTTTGTTGTGTTTTAATTTACTTTTTTCTTCACTAGTTTGGTCAAATTTTGGATTTGGAGTAATTTTAATTAATATAGAATTATAAATTACTTAAAATTAATAATTTAGTAAGATTATTATTTACTACTCATAGTTAATCAAACATGAGGGAAAAACATTCAATAAATATTAATAATGTTTATTTTCTGAATAAACATGCTATCATATATATATAATTCATATTATCTCATTGTTTGATTGGTGAATGTGCATGTTTGTTCATAAAGCTGTCACATGTCAAATTCACTACCAATTAAACTATTACATTTGTCCACATTGTGAAGAATATTTTATATGAAAAAATTTGACTGTTAATAGTTTTCCATAATGCTGTCAAATTCACACATTAAGTATAATGTACATTTAAAAATGTTAATTTTAATTTAGTGTTAATTTGATTTTGAGCATTTTATTCAAATTAAGTAATTCTGCAAAGCAAAAAAAAATTGTTAAAGCAGCTGATTAAAAAAAGTATAACAACCACAATGACTTTCAGGCCAGCTAGAAAATAATCCCACCATTAATAAACCATAATACAAAAATTATTGGGTATATTTATCACATCTATTTATATAATATTAAAATGTTTTGTTTAATTTACATTAAATCTATAAAAAAAATTGTTAAAGCAATGAATTAAAAAGCAGGCTTTTATAGGCCAAGTATATCTGGTACTGACATAAAAGCTTTAATTCAGTATATTCTAAATATATATTTAATAGTATAAACATAAAAATTAACGGTTATTATTCAATATTTATTGCATTTTATTGTATTAGTTTTTATAATGTATAAAACAGTATTTCCTATCACTGTTTATTTTAAATCAAAGTAAATGTTCTAAAATGATACATAAAGATGGCCAAATGGAATAAAATAATTATACACCTAAATATAAAATTAACAAATAATCATTAATTAACAAAAATGCTCAATACTATCATCATTCTCATTTTCTGTCATCATTGATTTACTTCAGCATAAAGATTTCTCTAAGTTTAATCTACTTTATCTAACCCACAACTTTTCTTTTCCACATCCCACCACAAAATTCATAATTTTATCAATTTATCTTGCAAGTGGTCTTTTTCTAGATCTTTTACAATCTCTTGGGGATCCAATTATAAATTTCAACAATTCATCTATTATCCTTTCTTCCAGAAATGTTTAGCTCAGCTCCATTTTCATCTTTTAATTCTTTTAATGGTTTCCATAATATTATATGTTCTCTTACTGATGTATTTGGTTTTGAATTTTACCTGCTGTTTATAACATACTTCTCTGTATACTTTATTGAGTATCCTGAAGTCTCTATTATTTTAAATGTCCAAATCTCAAATCCATAAGTAAAAACTGTAAAACTCATCAATTAAAAACTTTTTTTCAAACCCATAAATGTATTTGCTTTTAATGCTAAATTATTTTATCAAACATACTCCATTAAAGTTTCTTTCTGTGAATAATTTTATCAATTATGATTCCATCTGTATTTGTTATCTGTCCAAGGTTATTTATACTTGTTAACTTTTCCAAATCATGATTATTAAATCCTTATTTCTTTCTCCTGAGAAAACTCACTAACCATTATTTTTAACCTTTAGCATTATTTGTTAACTCTTGCAACATTTTCTGAAACATAGAAGCATTATTTGAAAATACAATCATATCATCTTCAAAATCTAATTAATTTAAATAATCATATTTAAATAATCATTTGGGTTCTTAATTTCCCCTTTTAATGTATAAAATATTTCTTGTAAAACTACTATGAATAGTTTTTGTGATAAGAAATCACTCTAAAGTACTCTTTTCTCAATATCAACCTTTAATTACTATATAAATGCTTTACAATCAAATGCCTTTTCATAATCTATAAATTATAAGCATAAAAGCATTTCATATTCATTGGTCCCTTCTATAACTGCCCTCAATACTTGAATGAGATCTATGATATTCAAAGTACTTTTAAATCCAACTTGTTCTTTTGGTTGGTTAAAACCCAAAATTTGCTGGAGATAAGATAAATAAATAATTAAAAATAGATGTTATAGAAAGATGGTAGATCTGTAATAATTAATATTATCTTTATCAACTCTCAAAAATATAAACATTACTAATGCTTTTATTCAATCATCTGGTACTTCTTTGTCATTTAAATATTTGGTATTTAGTTTTAACAATAATTGTTCTATTTCTTCATATGCTTCTTCTAAAATATCAGTATAAATAACATAACTATTTGAAAATAAAAATAAACAGTATGATTTTGTTCCAAATTTTTTTAACTATTAACAAACTGTGATGCTTTAAAAGAGTTGAAATGTTCTTTCTTAACAATAGCAAATTGAAGATGTTCATTTTTTTAAGAAATTATTTTATGTGACCCAACTATGAATTCAGAAATAGTGAATCAATTTAAATAAATAAAATAAAATTCCAAATAGCCCACTAAAGATACTAAAAGAATAAAATTTGTTAGCAAAATTTTTGGCCTGGAACTGTTTTTGAGTCATGGAATCTATTTTACAAGCAAAGTATATAACATTTTTGAACAAATTCATATAGAACTGTTAATAAATTATAATAAAATTTTAATTGTGTGAATATGAAATATTTCTAAGCCTAGAAATCTGAACAATAGTTTATATTTAAATTGAATGAGTTCAATTCAAAATTGAAATATTTCAAAATGTGCCACAATATTGATTTACTTTTTATACCTAAAATATTGTTGTTATTGTTATTATTTATTTACTTATGTTAACAGATCATGTAATCTTAGTAGTTAGAAATTTCATTTAGAAAGCAATATGTATTTTCTTAGCTAATAATTTAAATATATATATATATATATATATATATATATATATATATATATATATATATATATATATATATATATATATATATATATATATATATATATATATATATATTGTACCCTTTTGTTTAGGTAAGGATGGATTATTTAGATCAATTTACTGGAAATTTTTAAATTTCAAAGCTAAGTAAGGGAATGATGTATGTTATGTGTGAATGATCTTTTAATAATATAGTTAGGGCAAGTAAAAATAATTGCTGTATAATATTGTGTTAGTATTTTGAAAGAAAACAGTTAACTATAAATAATTATAAGATTGTATGGTTGGGAAAGCTGGCCATAATAAATACTGATTTAATAAGTCTTATAAATAAATGATTAAAGTAAATTTTGAAAGTAGTAATTTAAAGTTAAATGAATAGACTATTTAATAATAATAATTATATTTAATAATTATATTTAAAAATCATTTAATTAGAAGTAATAATATGGAAGGAAAGTGCATATTTGATTTTATAATATTGGAATAATTATTCTAAATTTTGCTATAATATTAATTTTATGTAATATTTTATAAATTAAATTATTTATTTTATTTTCATTTAAATTATTAGCATCTCATGTATTTTTAAATCATATGATGTGTAAGTATTCACACACGTGCTTGTGGAGTGTTTCTAGTAAAGTTGCAAAATTATTTAAAATTCTAATATAAGATTTAAAAATAGTAGATTTGTTTATTCAAGGATAAAATAATATTAGCTGTTATAAATATTAAATTAGGTCTTTAAAATGAATGTAATAAATAAAATCAGATTTTTATTTTGTTTTGAAAATAAATACGTTTTGTTTAAAAAAAGGATAAATATTATAATGTGATTTTTTAAAGTTATTTTAGAGTATTTACTAAGTGTAAATAAAATATGAAAATTAATTAAGAATTAAATAATATAATAAAAAATAAATGTTTAGTAAATTATTATGTTTTAACTTTAACCCAGCATTGTTTTCCCAGGGTAGTAAGAAGTAAGCATTGTTTAATTTGACGAATCAAATGTGTAGTAGGCTTGAGTATAAAAGAGCTGCACAAATTTTGCAGATTGCTATTATTATAATTCCTACTATTGTTGTTATTGTTACTACAACTTTAGTTAATTACGTCTATTAGTAATAGTCAATTTTATTATTTTAAATTCTAAAAAGAAGGAATAGTAATTCATGATTATAAGATCATGTGATATAGAGATGTGTGGCTAAAAAGTTAAGTAATTCCTTGCCTGCTAATTTATTACATCTAAATTTAACATCAACCTAAACATGAAGAAGTCATCATTGAATTTAAATTTATGGATGGAAATGTTGAATTATTATTTTTCTACTAGGCACATAATTTTGCCTATGTTAAGCATTAATGTTAACTTACTAGTAAATTTAACAAATAGAACTTCATGGAGGAGATTTAGAAAAGTGTGTCAAAGATGGAAAAAAATGAAATCTTTTATTCTGAAAACTACTTTAAAATAGAATAGTTTTTTTGTTAAGAAAACTTTTAATGTAAAAATAATGATTATTTTAAGACACTGAAATATTTCTTTATGAAGGAATATTAAAAATTGACTTTAAAAAATATAATTTTTAAAAAAAAAATTAAAAATAAAGATTACTAATAAAATAATTTATATTATATTTAAAAAATCATTAAAATAAGTTAGTTGTTGTATGCTGGACATACAAAAGATTTTTCAAAAAATTATTTATAAAAATATTTAAAACTATATGATAAATACTGTGGAACACTAATTGTTGTATCAAAAAACACTGACCACTGGGAAATTTAAATGAAAGCAGTAAAATTTTGGGATGATGTATGTCATAATAGAGTATTAAAATGCATTTAATAATTACTGTTGGAAATAAAAAAGAATCCTGAACTATTTGCATTGCAATTGAAATATTTTATAAGTTGTCTTACTTTTGTTTTATTTTTTTTTTATTTTTAAAAAGAATTATCATACATGTCATGAAAGTGGAACCATTGGAGCATGCATGTTTTTTTGGCATCAAAGGAAGATGTTTTTGTCAACAAATGCTGTACAGGAGGAAAATGACATTTTTCTATAATGAACTTTGTTGGAGTTTCTTTTTGTAAATATGGTTTTAAATTTTATTTTTTACTAACTTTCATAATAATGCTTATAGAATAAAAACAGGGTAGGAACATAGAACATTAAATTATTCACTAACCTAGTGATTAATTAATATAAAAAAAATCTTTAATAATTTAAAAAAAAACTGAATATTTTTAAAGTATGATGATTTGGGATAAATGATATTTAAATAATGTTTTATTTAGTTCATGATCCAGAAATATTAATGGAATAATCGACAATGAAGATGTATTATTGATGGTAACAATTATAGGAATATTGATCATTTTATTATGTATTTTATTACTGTATATTTTAGTGTGGATGTATGAAACAGATATGAAAAACACAATACATACACATAACTTGTAATTTATTTATTCATGTTAAAAATATGCATACTTTTAGTAATATTATAAGTACATTTTAATATAAGGGAAATATAAGTATGTGATTCTATTATAACTGAATTTAATGTTTATTTTAAGTGATCAAAATAATCAACTGGGATATCGATACTGATTGTTTGTATTTATGTTTTAAAGTTACTAAGGGATAAAATAATCTTTTCTTATTGATTTGTTAGATGGTTATTTTAGATATGAATTTATTTATTCTTATAAGAATGTGGGAATGGATTTAGCGATGTAAGCTTGGTATTAAGTAAATGGAACCAAGATAATATTTTATGTAGGATTTGTTTATATAGAAATAAGTGTAGACAATAGTGGTTATTATGCAAGTATCAATAACTTAGCCCTATAGCTTGTATATGTTCATGGTAGTGTTATTTTCTGTATGTTAAAGTTTTAATGTTCCATACAGCTGAATAAATAACTTGGACATTATGTTTATTAGTAGAGGTGATAAGATAAAGAAGTCATACCTCATTTATGATACACTGTTACCATGATGGTTATTTAATAGAAATGTTATTGAATTAAAATCTAATTTATTTTGTATACCTACTTGTGAATTTACTATCGATATTGCTCGGATTGCATCATAAAGGATGGTATTTTAAAATATGAAATGATGAATAAGTTTGAAGTGCAGAATTGTTATTGAAAAAGATAAAATGGGTTATATTGTTTTAAAGTAAGGATATAAGTAAGTGTAAAGAGTACAAGATTATAGTTTGTTAATAAAGAATCATAAACTTTTCATATGTGGAAGTAATTATTATTTATTACAAATGAATAAATGGTGTGTTTTAAAAGATATTATTGAATTATTAAGTTTTAAAAGGTTTAATTTTAATGCATATTTTTTACAAGTAAAAGAGATATAACTCAATCGCATTTGAATAACATAGGTGATCATAATTTATAAAAAAAATATTTTATAGTAATAATACATCAATACTTACATTTTATTTGACATTAAATTAATGATTAGTAAGCAATCTAGGTTAATGGATATGCTATTGATTAGGATTATTTACGTTATTAATAAATTAGGAATAATGGTATGGAATAATAAAAGTATTTTGAAAAGAACTAAATAACAAATGACAAATATATGTTGAATTAATAATTTAAATGATATTTTTACAATGTACTGATTTAAAGAAACTTAATAGAGGCCATAAAGATATTATGGTAATGTTTTGATGATAGGTATTTTATAAAGCAATGTTGTTGTTTTTTTTTATATCCTATATTTACTTTATTTAATCTATTTTTGTGAGATTACCTAAATGGGAGTAAAACAAAGTTCATTAATGCTGTAAATACTCTATATAATTTATTAATGAAATTTATTAATAAATTTGTTAAGTTTTGTTTATAAATCTTGGTGTTGACTTAATTTCTTCACATGACAATTACATAAACACAGATAATTAGAATTAAGACATAATATTTGCACAACATCAATAAAGTCATTACTTAAGAATTATAAGGTTTTATTGATATGATTTTTATTTAAGAAATTTCATTTATTATATCAGTATTATGGTCATAGAATAACCACAAAATATTCACACAGAATTATATTATTAGTGATTGCCACATATTCTCATATTATAAGATCGTACCATATATGGTTATTTAAGATATCGTATGGATAATAAAAAATACATTATATTATTATTATTTATTATACATGGTTAATATTACAAATAGAAAAGATATGAGATTAAATTATAAATTGAAGATTAATAGTATTTTATTATTAGTAGTATTAGTCAGATGTAGTTAGGAATGATATTAAATCCCTTATCATACTTAGTTACAAAAGTTATAATTATTTAGAATTATTTTAAAAGAACCTGAGATAATTTGAGCTAAATCATTTTTGATAGATATATTCAGATTAATTTATTAAGAGTCATTTACTTAATTAATTTTTATTAAAGATGTAGGAGTATTATAGATTTATTGTTTTAAAGTAATAAGAGAGAAGATAGTATTCTTATGCCATTGAGGTTATATCCTGTGGGATATTGGCTCAATGTATTCATCTTGCCACTTGTAAACTCACTTCATAGTCTCATGATTTATTAGATATTTATTTATTTAATTTAGGAAACAGAACTATATTATTATTTATTAATTTGAACTAATTAATAACAGATAGTATTAAAGAATATAGTTATTATTGATTAGATACATTTTTAGATGAACATGATTATATATATATATATATATATATATATATATATATATATATATATATATATATATATATATATATATATATATATATATTGTACCCTCACTTCTAGGAAATTTGTAATAATAATAAATTGGTCTAGCTCAGATAAATAATCATGTTCATCTAAAAATGTATCTAATCAATAATAATTATATTCTTTAATATTATCTGTTATTAATTAGTTCAAATTAATAAATAATAATATAGTTCTGTTTACTAAATTAAATAAATAAATATCTAATAAAATCATGAGACTATGAAGTGAGTTTACAAGTGGCAAGACGAATACATTGAGCCAATATCCCACAGGATATCACCTCAATGGCATAAGAATACTATCTTCTCTCTTATTACTTTAAAATAATAAATCTATAATACTCCTACGTCTTTAATAAAAATTAATTATATATATATATATATACTTAATAAATTATATATATATATCTATATTTATAATTTTATTTCCATCAATATATTTATCAAAATACATCAATAATAATTAAATTATAGATTATATGTTGACATTAAATACTGCATGTCTAAGTCACTCAGTGTTTTAAAACATTATATATAAATGAATCAAAATTATTTAAATCATCAATACTTCAGAGTTTGGGAATTATAAAAAAAGCTACCAGTTTAAAGCAAAAATAAATAGAGGTTAAAAAGAAATACTAAAAAGTTTAAAGTTCAATGAATTTTTTTTTAAAATAAAAGATTATTGATAATAAATTAATAAAAGTTATCTTAATCATATTATTAAAACAGATGTAATCATAATGATACACTTTTAAAAACTGCAACAAAGATAGTTGGTAAAAAAAAGCAGCAATTGGCCAATAAAATTTCTACTGAGACTAGAGAATTTATGAAGAAAAGAAGGAATATAAAGATATACAAAAATGATGCATTAAAAGAATTGAATATCTCAAATTGTGTAAAATGGTGCAGAAAAGAATTGAAAATGATATAAAAAAGTATAACTGTGAACTAGCAAGGAAAGCTGTAGAAGAGAATAAAAGTCTCAAGAGTGTAAAACAACATTTTGGTATTGGTAGGAAATTTATATCTGCAATAAAAAAAGATGTAATTATTACTAAAAAGAGAGATGATGTCATGAAATGTGTAGAAGACTTTTATCAAGATATATATATATTAGTAAAGAACAAGTATCTCCTGTATCTATTACATCTTCCAAATTGCCCAAAATTTTAAATGAAGAAGTGAGACATGCAATTAAATGTATGAAGAAAGGAAAGGCTCCAGATAATGATGGAATTATAATTGATACATTAAAAGAATCAGATGAAGAAATATAATTTTTTTAGCAATGTTATATACCAAATGTCTAAATGATAAAGATGTACCAGCTGATTAGAAGAATGCAGTAATAATATTAATATTTAAAAAAGGTGATAAAGAATATATTAGAAATTACAGACCTATCAGATTTTTATCAGTTTTATACAAAATTTTTACCAAAATAATTACAACTCGTCTACAGAGAACATTGGATTTCCACCAATGAAGAGAAGAAGCTGGATTTAAAAGTTGTTTTAGTACAGTAGATCATATCCAGGTATTGAGAGAAGTTATAGAAAGGACAAATGAATATGAGTTGCCATTATGCTTTGGATTTGTAGCTTATGAAAAGGCATTTGATTCTATAAACATTTCTACAGTGATTAAAGCATTGGATCATCAAAGTATAGATCCAAGATATTGTCATATTTTAAAGGATATTTATAAAAATGCATATAGATTACATAAAAGTCAACATTGAGAAGGGTGTATGACAGGGTGACCCCATATCTCCAAAAAATTTTACAGCAGTGCTGCAAAAAATATTTTGTGGATTAAAATGAGAATCTAATGGAGTGAAAGTAAATGCAGATTATTTAAGTCATTGAGATTTTTCAGATGATGTAGTTGTTTTTGCAAATAATGCTTTAGGGCTGCATGAAATGTTGCAGGAGTTATCAGATGAAAGTAGGAAAGTAGGACTAAAGATAAATGTTAAAAAGACTAAAGTAATGTTTAATGCATATTCTCAAAATATGAAAAAAAAATTGATTATCATGAGTTAGAAAAAGTTAACAGTTACAAATACTTTGGTCATATTATTAAACCAGATGGAAACATAATAAATGAAAGTCATCATAGAATTAAAGTTGGTTAGAGTGTTTTTGGTAGAAATAACTTGATACTAAAAGGAAATATGTCTATGTGTTTAAAAAGGAATGTTTTTAATAAATACATTTTACCAGTTTTTTATTATGGATCTGAGAACTTAAAAGCTTAATAGAAGAGTAATACAGAGCCTTCAGACCACTCAAAGATGTATGGAGAGATGCATGTTGGGAGTAACAAGAGATCGAAAATGCAATATATGGGTAAGAGAAAAAACATGTGTTACTGACCTCATTGAAAAAATTAATAGACTGAAGTGGAGTTGGGCTGGACATATTTCTAGCACAGGTGATAATAGATGGACAATTGAGATTTTAAACTGGATTCCAAGAGATTGTAAAAGATCCAGAAAAAGACTGCATGTGAGATGGATGGATGAAATAAGAAAGTGTGCAGTGGTGATGTGAAGAAGAGAAGCTAAAGATCAAAGAAGAGGTGTTGAACATGGAGAGACTTTTATCCTGTAGTGGATTGATAATGGTTGATGATGATGATGATGAATCATAATGGTTGAATTTAATTATTTTGTATAATATACTTTTAGAAAAAATAATAATATTAAAAATGTCCTTGTATTTTTTCAAAAAGATTTCTAAAAAAGTGTTTTACTAAAAAAGCAATACAAAAACTGCAAACCATAAACAAAATATAAAAATATCTATGGTGGGATTAAACAAACAAATAGATATCATTGATATTATTAACAGAATTAAATGCTTGTAAGTGATAGTGGAATCACTAGTTTTCTAAAGAGTTAACAATAGATGAGTAACTGAAGTCTTAACTTGTATTCTAAAATATGCAAGTCTCCTTAAAAATACTATGTGTGAGTTGGTTAGATGAGCTAAAAAAGTTTACAGAAATCAGCTATACTACTCATTGAAAAATATGACTATTACAACTCTGTAAAATGATAAAAAATAACTCTGCTAATTAGTTTTACAATTAATATACAAACTAATCTGTAAAACTCATCAACATATAGAATGTGTTAATCCATTTTAGCTCCTGCAAAAAAAAAAAAAATTCAAAATTCATTAACAGGCATATCTAGTTGTAGTTCTTTAATATAATTTATTCTCTGCCATGTCTTCATAATGATAACAATCAACATTTTCTCTTTAGAATGTCTTTGAGCTAATTCTTATATTGTAAATGGAATCTTTTTTTTTTTTCATAAAAATTATGCTGAATTTTACATCAAATACATTTTTTTTTACAAATTCTTGTACTGTTTATTTGTTTTATGTATTGAATTTAATAAAAGTGATATTTGTCAATACTGAACTCTAAAGTGTCACATCCAATAAGTTAAATAACCTACTGATTGGTTTTATTATCATGCCATTGTATTTTTAAAATTTTACAAAGCATCCTTAAATATTACTTTTGCAATGCATTTATGATATCTTGATAGGATGTTCAGGTTTAGCTGCCATATAATAAATTATAGAAATAAAAGATGCAGCTAATTTGATTGCAATAGTTATTTACCTGCAATAAAACATTTTTTCTTTTAAGTTATAAAATAAACTGCATCTCAACATTCAAATCATCTTTTTCTATTTCCATTTTTATTGCATGGCAAATGGATATACTAATCACCATGCTATGGGATGCTTTGTTAATAATTTCATATTAGAACCGTTGCTTTGCAATGAATGAGAGACTATAATAACTTTTATTAATAATTGGTAGCTCTTCTGATAAAATGTTGACTTCTTTATTACAATACCATTTTATATACTCTTTCAAGATATAAATGCTGATATTCAAGTGATTACTTAATCAAAAATATCATTTTAATATATATATAATTATATTTTTTGCATTTGAATTTGTCAACTAGAAATTTTCATCATCATCTATGTTAATAATGTTCTTAATGCAAGAAATATAATATAAAATATTATTTTTTATTTTATTATTAACATCATTATATAATTATGGCTTCTGTTTTTACTCATATAGCAAATGTAGCTTATATAGGTGTCACTACTAGGGTTGTTTGAAGAGACCTTCATCCTGCAGTGGATTGATAATTGTTAATGATGATGATGACTATGGTTGTTATATCATGTTAATTAAGAGGGAAATCATGTGTTTTACTTGATTTCATACATAGAATAAACTTTCTAACCCAATTGTAATTAATGAAATTCATAATTAATAAGATTTTAGTTACTACACACACAAATTTAATTTTAAAGAATTATAATTTTTAAATTTATAAATTAAAAAAAAATTATCTACATAATATTACTTTTATTAATTTTTTGCTTTTAAATTTTTGTAAACATTCTTTGAGTGGTCTTCTTTGTGTTCTGTTGATCTCATGTTTTGAACTTGTAAATGTGTTTGAACATTATTTATTGATCACTAACGATTTCACTGGCCTTTTAAATTACGATTTAATTGTAAACAGAAGACAAGTTCCCGAGTCAACAGACGACATTTAAATGTTCTCAAAACAACCTGTAATTGAGAGTTTGTTTTAGATTATTCGAAAAACATAAAAAAAATGTATACTTGAATAACTACATATATATATACGGCTGAAAAACAGGTTGATGTTTGAATTTTTTTTTTGTTTTTTTGGCAATTATAAAATCTTATAATTATATTTATGCAACTAATCAATTATTAATAAGTATATTATATATCAGTAAAATTGTTAAGAAGAAACTATAAATAATTTGATGTAGGAATAAGTTCTAAATTAATATATATATATATATTTAATCCTCTACATATAATTTCATAAAAGTTTGATAAAAAGGTTAATAAAGCAGCGTAAATGATTGTTAAAGTTAAATTAAATTTTATTAACAGTAAGTTTATTAAAAATAAATAAATATATTATTTTCTTAAGTTCATGTGATATTTGAGCATTAAAGTGAAAAGTTGTGCTAGAAATTGGTACAGATATTCTTTAGTTTTTGAGTTACTATTCCATCCCACCATTAAATAAACTGCACAAAGAAGAGCTTTGTTATTTATTAAATACTGAGACCCTATTCGTGAATTAACCTTTTCATAAAAATTCATATTTTCATAGTGAAAGTCTACTAGTTCCAAAATGAAATAATATTGATGAAAAGTTTACATTTTTTTAAATCTCAAATTCATCTCTTCTAATTCATTTTTTTTAGTCTTTTCTATTTTAAAAAATGTCACTTTCTGCAAATAATTCTTCTTTTAACAATTTTTTTTTTTAACTTAATTTTTACTAATTTTGCTTATCATTGTATAAATCTTCTTCTTCTTCTTCTTCTTCTTCTTCTTCTTCTTCTTCTTCTTCTTCTTCTTCTTCTTCTTCTTCTTCTTCTTCTTCTTCTTCTTCTTCTTCTTCTTCTTCTTCTTCTTCTTCTTCTTCTTCTTCTTCTTCTTCTTCTTCTTCTTCTTCTTCTTCTTCTTCTTCTTCTTCTTCTTCTTCTTCTTCTTCTTCTTCTTCTTCTTCTTCTTCTTCTTCTTCTTCTTCTTCTTCTTCTTCTTCTTCTTCTTCTTCTTCTTCTTCTTCTTCTTCTTCTTCTTCTTCTTCTTCTTCTTCTTCTTCTTCTTCTTCTTCTTCTTCTTCTTCTTCTTCTTCTTCTTCTTCTTCTTCTTCTTCTTCTTCTTCTTCTTCTTCTTCTTCTTCTTCTTCTTCTTCTTCTTCTTCTTCTTCTTCTTCTTCTTCTTCTTCTTCTTCTTCTTCTTCTTCTTCTTCTTCTTCTTCTTCTTCTTCTTCTTCTTCTTCTTCTTCTTCTTCTTCTTCTTCTTCTTCTTCTTCTTCTTCTTCTTCTTCTTCTTCTTCCTCCTCTTCTCTTCCTCTTCTTCTTCTTCTTCTTCTTCTTCTTCTTATTATTATTATTATTATTATTATTATTATTATTATTATTATTATTTATTTATTTTTTTTTAATTTTAGAGTTTCTATTCTCAATTTATTTTCAAATACTTTTCCATTATTATTTTGAAAGCATCCTTAACTTTTTCCCTGTCTTATGAATCACATTCAATTTTGCCATTAATTATTCCACTATATATATTATTTATTCATTTTACTTAAATTTTGTTTATATGTTTTCATTATTTTGTCTTTTATAATATTTAAAACAGAAACTAGTCCATTTAATCTAACATTGCATTTTGTTTTTGATGCCACTTCACCACTCATACTTGTGAATAAGTTTCCAATATATACTATATTTTTCTTCAGTTGTGGTAAATATCATTGCTTTACATGGGATTTTATTTTCATTCTCTGTAATTATTTTTTTTTAATATTGCTACCGACTTCTCTTTATGTTAAATATTTTATAATCCAGAGATATTTTATGCCAATTCATTTATTTTTGCACAATATTTTCAAAAATTAAATGAACTGGCTTCTATTTGTTAAGATTCATAAGATGGTTATAGAGTCTTTTGAATAATATATATTTTACAAGACTTTTTTATAATCAAATTGTCACTGCTAGTGTTACTTCTGAAGCATTACCTTTTAAAAGTTAAATTTCTATTTTTAATCAAGTTTAACCTTTAATATTATTTTTACATTTTGTTTTCAAACTCTACAAGATATTAATTACAATGTTTATGTAGAATTTATTAATTTTTAGATAAGCTATCTTTGAGAAATGTTATAAACTATTTATAATGAACAACTAATATTCTAAGTATTTAATGAAAATTAATAAATTAGTAGTGGTTATTAATGCATCTCCTTTATCGTAATATTATCTTACTTTTTATTTCTCTTTTAATTACAGCACTTTATTTATTTAACAAACAGATGGTCAAACAATCAAAATATCTTTGTACTTGATAAAATTATTTACTTTGAATCTTTATATGTATAATAATTACAAATATGTTGTAAAAACAAATAATATTAAAAGTTACATTTTTGTTTTCAGTTTCAAATAATAAAACATATGTAATTAAAATGAAAGTTTTCACGAGTGGAGAGAAAGAAGTTAATACAGTTTTGTTTATTTTCATGTGTGTGATTGCTTGTTATCATCTGATTATTATAGATTACACTAAACACTTCATACTACTTAGATAATTTCAGGCAGACTTTGCATATTGGTATTACTCTAATAACAGACAACAAATCTTACTAATCAGACAATGTCTAATTAGATTCATCATAATTTTGATGCTATTATAATAATAATATCAAATAACCACATATATAAATGAATCTAAATATGTTTACATATATATATATATATATATCTAATGTTTGCTTATAATTTTTTATCAGAAAATCTCTGTACAATTTTAAAAAATCCTAGAAAGTGTCTTTGCTACATGAATAACAATATTATTGCACAATAATTACTCTTGTCTTATCTATATCTTTTATTTTTAAAAGTTGGACAAATAGAAATATTCTTACAAATTTATGAAACAAATATTCCTAAAAAATTTTAATATTTTTTGAAGCTAACTCATCACCATGTATTTTAAACTTCTTCAGATATCTGAGAATGATTTGTAGCATTTCCATTTATTAACTTATAAAAATAATATTGTGAGTTTGCAGTTTTAATCAACCAATCATTTTAAAGCCTTCTTTTCAATTGCTAAATCACTGTCTTTAAATCTCTATACTGATTGGCTATAAAGTTCCACTCCTATAATCTTTCAGAAAGTAATATAATTTTCTAATATTTATTTTGAAAGTGACCAAAATCTTTGCTCTCCAAATGCATGCATTAATAGAATAATAATGAATTACTATATATACAAAATAGTTTTCAGCTAAATACACAAATAAAACATAATTTTAATGCATATACTTACTAAAAACAGTTATTCATATTTATTTATAAAAACATTATTTAAAAATACCTACATTATAGAATTTTTGTTGCTGTTATTGTGTAATTATATCATAAGGGCTATAGTGTAGTTAATAATAAGTAGCCATATAATGCTAAATCATCCATGCACTTTACTACTGTTACACAATGCTTTATTTGCCACCCTCTTTTACAGTTTACAGTTTCAATTGCCCCAGCAATCTTCTTCACAACTTCAACATAATACAAACATATGAATATAAATATACATGAACATATAATTTACATTCTATATATACATCTTATAATCATCATCTATTTATTACCTCTTAAATATATAATTTTTACCCTTTTTTACATTCTATATTTATTAATTAAAAACTTCCTAAACATATATATTCTATTTTTATACTTTATTTTATTCTTATAATACTTAACTCTAACTTAATATTTTTTATATTTTACATTATTATTATATATTTTACTAACAATCAATATTTATAATTTATTCATTCAATAATTTATGATCAATTTTAATCTATAATATTATTATTTAAAATATTTTAACCCACCTCTTACATCTCCTAACTTCAACTTCTAAATTCAAATTTGTTTTAAATAATAATATTATATATTAAAAGAGATTATAAATTATTGAATGAATATATTATAAATATTGATTGTTAGTAAAATATATAATAATAATGTAAAATATAAAAGATATTAAGTTAAAGTATTTTATAAGAATAACCTAAAATAAAGTATTAAAATATAATACATATATAAATAACTACAACCATTAAATGTCTGTATTTTTAAATCATATAATAATAATTTAAACAAATATATTTAACACAGTATTCAAAATTAAATAATATATTCTTTACCAGAAGTACTTTCAATTGTTTCACTGACAATCTTTATCAACTGTTATTACACACGTACAATATATATATATATTGAAGCACTCAAATCTGTTGCACACATTTGACTTCACTTTCTGGTGATGTTTGAAACCTCCAAACATGGGTTCAAACCCAATCATTTAATCATAAACCACTAGGGAGTGAAGGTATACTGATGCACGTGATTGTTTATGTCTTTGTGAACTTTACATTCGTCTAAAATTAATATACATGTAAATTATATATTTCTATTACCGTAGACAATCATGCGTATATGTGTGTAACAGATAAAACTTAATAATTAAGAGCGTTGTATTATGTATACTTTTATTCATATCTATTTTAATAGGGAGAAAGTTCGAGAGTGTACTGCAAATGTACTAAACAAAAGACTTACCGTATTCTAAATTCAGAAAGAATCTGTTTTTATTCTAATACAGGTTTATTTAAATTTCTATGTTACTTAACATTTATTCCGCAGGTCTATTTTCAGCCTAAAATAGATTAAGACCAGCTCTCTCAAACTTGATCTCACTCATCCTTCAAAATTTTCTGTATCATTGTAACCATTAACATACATCCGGGGATTACCCAAAGGCAGTCACAAATGAGTATAAATACCACCGCATTTCCTAACTAAAGGAGCCCTACATGTTATTTTCTAATGCTGTTGTTGGGGGAAGTTACATCACTCAGAAACATAAAATGGTGAGTGAGTAGAATTTAGATTTGCTTCCCCGATCTTTCCAAGATCCAACCAATGCCAAAGTACTCGTAAGCCATCGTGTCCAAACTACTGCCAAAATGAACTGTATATTACATAAGGAATGGACTGAAACTCCAATTTTGTCAAAATACTGCTAAATTAACTATATTTCGTAAAACATGGAACCAACATGTGTGCAGACGGCCATGAAGTCATCTGAAAGAAAGGTAATTCCCTACTGCAAAATGAACTCTAATGCTTTCATCTTAATAATCCTCTTAATCATAAAAAGTAAACTTCAACCTTCGATAATGTTAATTCCAATCACCTAATGTATGTCTTTTTAAATATCTCTAGTTTAGTCATCCTTATAATTTCAAAATGTAATTGCTTATTTTTCCATCAGTAATGCTAAACCGATTAAATGCTTAAACATGACCTTGTTTTTGCTTTTATATTTAAATTGTATTTTACTTTCTAAACTCGAATGCTATGTTTTCACTCTTATTGTATTTTTATTTTAAATGCGGCAAATTTTTTTTATTTAATATTATGCAAATCATACCAATTTTAATATGCTAATAACTCAATCTGGCGAATCAATCTTATTTCATTTTTGCTATTCCACCATTAGGGAATATTTAACCGTAAATGTAAGTTTTCTTACTACATTATAAAATTCGCCCGATTGAGAAGTACTCCTAAACTATGTTTTATTAATTAATATCATGCCATACAATGCTATTTAAACTAAATTATTTACTATTATTTCATGCTATTGATCAATATTATAGAAGTTCCATATTAAATAAATTAAATTCAGATCCTCATTTTAAGTGATGATTCATTATATAAGTAGCCTGCCACCTAATGCGTTTAGCGAAGGGATTCTTAATTTTTATATTCTATTAGTAATGTGTCAGATAAATTCTTTAAGTAAATTGTATGCCCCCTTTTTGGGATTGCTTGCACATAATTATTTCATTATGCTAGGCTTAATTACTATTTTAGGCCAGATAAATCAGGGTTAAGACAAACCTGAAAGCCTTTGCAACATGTCCCGATGATAGCGTTCATAAATCAAAAGTTGCTTTATCATACTTTCTCCCATTATTGGAATCCATAAAGCACATTTCTCGACAGAGTGTGGAGGCCCCAATTCCCACAGATTGTGCTGGTTGTGAAGCGCTGCTATGGGTTAACATTCGACAAATCGGAACCATGGTATTTTGCCGACCACCTCCTTGGATGCTATCTGTCACAAGTGCAGATAAGCCTATATTCTTCATTCTCAAGTTGATGAAGCTTCTTGTCCTCTCACACATTGTCATCCGGTCCATATGCTATCGTTCATCCTTCCTCATATATTTTAGATGCCTGTAAACCGTGATGATATGATTTTCCTAAGCTATCCCAAGTTTTCATTATAATATAAATTTAATTTGCCTTATTATACATTATCGCTTATTAGCGCTGTCCACCCTTCATTTAATCGCTATTAAATACGTTAATAATTAACTATTAATAAAAATTATAAAGGTCGAGTCATGTGACAATGTCAAAATAGTTATGCTTTTCCTTATTTTTTTCGTAAATCATAAGTGGTGAATCATCTCATAAGGTCCTAAATAATTAATCTATTGTCAATGTAACTCAAATGAAATCCAGGTGTAATCCAAGCTCACTAGTTCATTTATTATTTAAAATGTAATAGTTATAATAAAAGCCCACTTACAATTATTGAATTTTGTTATATTCTATGTAACTTGAAATCTTATAAATATTCATTCTAAAAGCCCATGTATGGCTATTGCAGTCTGTCATAGTTTTAATGATTTAAAAATGTCATAGTGTGAATAATAGAAACCTGTTAAATTGTATTAGCATATTAAGCCGCATCGGTTCAAATAATTAATTTCTTACCATGTATGTTTAGTAATGCATATCCATCAACCCTTAAGATATGTTATTAAGGTTGATATGGAATACCTAAGGGACCGTAAGTGAAACCTAGATCGAGTATTCTTTGTATAATAAAGGTTCTAACTTATTGTAAATCTCTATATCCAGCTATTCACATATTAATCTATTCTTATTATTAATATCATGCTAAATAAATTCATATTTAATAACCTATCTTTTGGAGATTTTATTGGTTCATGCATGCACATCTGTTATTATGTTATGTTATCATTTAGTTAAGCATTAGGTCTCTTGTGTCTCTGCTGACCCTCTGGGCCAGAGATAATTGAAAGGTAGGCTGCTATCATCATAAATGTTGTTTATAATGGAATAGACTTGGGAAGTGGGCAATATGGCGGAGTTCATGAGTATCCCTGACCTGTGTATCTCGTATATAATTGAACTCTAGGTACTTTTGCTTAAATGCTAATTCTTGTTAGATGAACATACAATTCTGACTGGTACAATATAATATATATATATATATATATATATATACATATATATATATATATATATATATATATATATGGGGGAGTAGAAAGTTTTTAATTAATAAATATATAATGCAAAAAAAGGGTAAAAATTATATAATATTTAAAAGATAATAAATAATTGGTGATTATAAGATGTATATATAGAATGTAAATTGAATGTTCATGTATATTTTTATTTATATTCATATGTTTGTATTATGTAGTAGTTCTGAAGAAGATTGCTGGGGCAATCAAAACTGTAAATTGTAAATACATGTGGTAAATAAAGCATTGTGTAACAGTAGTAAAGTGCATGGATGATATAATATTATATCGTATATATTTTGCAATCCAATAAGAAAGAGCAATTTTTATACTTCTTGAAAAAAAAAAAAAAAAGTAAATATTATTTTTTTAAAAAAAATATGTAATACCACCTGGGCTGCAGAAAGGAGTTTGCTATTAACTGAAAGGAGACTCTTTGATTTCTTTTGGAGGCTTTAAAGGAGCTCAGTGTTGCAAATTCCTAATGACCATGCCACATTTTCTTGTCATTGCAGCTGTTATTACTATGTAATTATTCATATAGTATACAAACATGAATGGGCTACTCACCAACACACATCAGCCAGCATGGTGAGTTTATTGGCTTTTTACCTCTGAGTTTAAAATCAAGAAACATCGTGGTCTTTCTTCTCAGTTGCCTGATAAGGCAGAATCAATGTTGTGTAAATGATAAATATTTTTCCAATAGTCATATACAATCATGACAGACAAAAATAAATCATGGCCCTTATTCCCAAGAGTGTAAAGTCACCAACAAATGCAGTGGTTGATGGTGTCAGGCAGAGAGTGCTAAGAATTCCCTGATTGTGAACCCAGGCTGCCATTTGATGATGACTTTTTATTTGAGTACTTACAACTGCAGATCACTTTCAAGTGAAGGAAGATTGCAAGAATTAGAAGAACTATCTTATATTAAATGAGATATTATTGGACTGTGTGAAGTTAGAAGAAAAGGTGAAGAGACAATTGATTTAAAAAGTTGACATGTGCTCCACCATAAAGGCACAAATATTGGAAATGCAAGTGGAGTAGGATTCATTATAAATAAAAAGTGAAAAAACAACATTGTGGAGATTGATGGTGTATTGGACAGAGTGGCAAAATTAGTTATGCAAATTAATAGCAGATAACAAGTGCAAATTATTCAGGTTTATGATACAACACTGAAGTGAGCCATAAGCTCAAAAACAATTGGTCTGGAGATGAGGATTTTCTGATAGGGATTTTGAATTCTTTCTCTGTTGGCACTTATAATTAAAGCTTGTTTTTGGAGCTAGTGGTAAGCTCCATCTAGTGAACATTTAAGCATGAGCTTAAAAACAAGTTGCACAATTTGTGTCTGGTTTTATTACTTATTATAAGTGTACCCTTGAAAGATTTTGCTATGTTATATTGCTTTAGCTATTAATAAATGGTGAAACTGAACTGAGTTCAGACCCATATAGCTATCTGGTTTGTAAGGCTGGATTTGAAGACATTTGTGTCTGAACAATTCAAGTTTTCAAACTGATAGTAACATATTAAATAAGTGCTGATGGCTGAGTTGGAGTTTTAAATCTAGTGTATGAAATCCTAACTTTTCACTGAAGTGAGCCATAAACTTGAAACCAATTGGTCTGGAGATGAGGATTTTCCAATAGAGATTTCAAATTTTTTCTCTGTTGGCACTTATAATTAAAGCT
>JAQFVV010001960.1:0-39863 GCA_028023455.1 Epiperipatus broadwayi | reverse complement strand
CCTTTTAAATAATCTAAGTTATATTAATGATCTTACAATTTCTAGTTATATATTCAACGATTTCCAGTTAATGTGAATGTTAAATATTTTTTAAAAAATAAAAACTCTATTTTTACTTTTCCATATACATTCAATTATTAAAAATAAAACATAGATTAATATAGACACACAATGTTTCCAACAGTATTATTTTTCTTTCTTCTTCAGCCATCATTGTCTGGGCTAACAAATGGCAATGTAGCATGAGAAATGTATTACTGACCTTTAGATTTATGAATATTAAATTAAGGATGTTTTCACTAACTAAATTATTTTGTCAAAGGCAATTATAGTAAAAATTTTACATAATTTTTTATGAAGATCCTCCCAATTTCTCCATTTTTTCTTTTAAGAACCAGATTAGTGATTTATAATCGTTATGGATTATCTCACACATTAAACTGACTTACAAGGACATTTGTCATTATCATGTGAATAGTTTTTTTTCTTTTATTGTGTTTTTTAATCAATCATAGGTTACTTGTAGTTATAGTTATCTATGACCAATCTGTTTTTTTCCTGTCAAATAATTATTTTATACTATTTTAATCCTTTTTCAACAAAGACTGATTTCAATGATATGCGTTCTTCCACATTTACATGCTATTTGATAGAGGCAATTTCCGCTTTCATCATTTCAAGTTAAGGTATTATGGATATTAGAAAGCTATTTTATACTATACGGATTGCAATTTTTCTTTAATTTATTAGTCATTTCCAGTATGTATGTATATATTATAGTATCTATCCAATGTTTTTAAAAGCTTTTATTTATCTTAGAATTTCTGTACATTTGTTCATTCATATAATTCAACACACAAATGCTGGTATAGACATTTTTAGTTCAAGTGAAACCTTAAGTAATGTTATACCATTTTTAAATTAAGGTTAATATATTTAAGTAATGTATGTGACTTTTTTTGTTTCAATTGAAAGCTTTATTTTAAGTTAGAATAAAGTAAAGTTAGTTTACAAAGTTATTTAAAGTAAAATCACACATATTAAAGAAAGCTCATTTACAATAGTTTGTGGGGCATTTCTTAAAAAAAAAAAAAACATTTTTCAAATGAAAAAAAGTGAAACACTTTTTAACAGAAAAGGCCATCTTCATATTTTATGTTATTTAATGATTTATTATACACATAAATAATAAAATACATATACCAAATCTGAGAATATACATGAGATAATTGCAGAAATATCAAGTGATATAAACTATAAGTGTCAAAACAATTTAAAGTATATCAATTATAATATAGTTTTGGCAAGCATTTTTAATAAAAGAAAAATGTCAAATATTTTCTACCAGAAAGAATGTCTTCATATTAGTCATATATAATTATGGGAATATACTAAATATTTTGGAGAAAAAAAAAATTAAAAAATATTTAATCTAAATAATTTCTCATGATTATTTCTATTTTCTATTAATAGAATATTTAATATTGTTATATATTAATGTTTATAGTGCCTCTATAAAACCTATTCCAGGATACTTGAGAAAACTACTTAGTCCTGTAACTAACAATTAGTCATCAATGATTTTCCTAGCAATATCAAAGGTAAAGTTGTCTCTAATTATTTAACATGGACATAATCCATCAATTTCCTTTGTTTACATCATAATAAATCCATGAAAGTATATATTTTAACATAATAAAAATAATATACAACAGCTATAAAATATATATATTAATGAAAAATATAATGCATGTATCCTTTTCAATGATAAGCCTTTTGTTTTGACATTTGATGTGATGTGATGCACTGTGACCTCCTTAAACGGAATCGGGAATCTCTCAGCACTTTAATGCCCAGAGAAACCTGTTAGCCACACTTTACCCTCCATTCCCCACTCTAATATTTCCCCATATTCTGCTCCATCCCATTTCTACAACATAATCTTTGTCAACTCTATGGCCTTTATATCTAAATCCCCCTTATCTTTTCCCAAACCCACCATAAAAACCAATAACTAACTTTCTGTATAATCACTTTTTTCTATATTTATTCTCTCTATAACTTCATTATTTTTACCCTTTCTGTTTTCAAGCATTTACATTCAATTAACAGATGCCTAATGTGATGTGATGTATTGTGGCTTCTCCTTAAACGAAGTCAATAATCTCTCAGCAATTATGCCTAGAGAAACCTGTTAGCCACTTTATCTTTCCATTCCCCACTCTAAATTTTCCCATATTCTGCTCCATCCCAATTGTTACAAATAGAACACTATCTAGTGTTCAATAAAAGAAGTAAAATAAAAATATACTAATATGCAGAATAAATAATACATACTCTATACAACTTTAAAACATATACATTAAATATATAAAGTTTTATATGGTATGTATTTTTTATATTGAAGAGTTATACTATATAGTCAATTCTTTGAACTTATACTAAATCTTTATATCATAATTTTATTGTTTTATTTGATATTTTTTATTATTTTAATTCCATTATAAAACACTAGATGGTGTTCTATCTATAACAATTTGTTAATGTTAAAATAGATGCTTGACATTTGAAAAGAGCATAAAGCTATATGCGAAAAAGATTTTTTATAGATAATTAATATATATTTATATAGTTGTTGTATTTTTTATTATTATAATTCATATGAAACAACAGCATAATGGACTTCACTAATTTTCATTTTTGATATATTATTTTAACATATACCATTGTCTAGGGAAGATTAATTATTTTTTACAGGATGGCAAAAAAAAATTTCTAAAAATAGCTGTTCTGGGTTTAAATTGTTATAACAACATGGTTAGAAGAAAAAAGGATCTTATTTTCCTTCTAATAAAACTTAGAACTTATCTCAGTCAGATTTGGCACCTTATCTACAAAGGGAACACAACCAACACCCAAAATATATCATCCATTAAGCATGTCATCAAAAACGGCACCTTCTCCGTCATCAGATTGTCCATCTTCCTCACATTTGCAATCTGGCTTACCGGGTGTAAGCTCATTTTCACACAAGGAAATCTCAATGCCTGCCAGACCTTCCTCGAGCTACTCAACAAGATAAAACAAAGAGATAAATTGTTGGCTCCTGAATGGCTTTTCAGAGACACCTGGACAAGCCGTCTCCCTTTCCAAGCAGATGAATGCTCACCTTGAGAAATTCAAAGCACCCACACTTACACCATGATGTAGCCATCTAGTGCTACAATGCCAGTATAAGGTGACAAGATTACCTGGACTCCTTGATTTACTCAGCTCATGTAACATGAATAGTCCAATAAAGTTGTTTTGGAAAGAAAAAAAAACTTAGAATAAAGAAGTTATTATAGATTATTAGAGATAATTTGTTTACCCTCAGGACTTCTATAAGTAATTGGTTTTCTAGTAACATCAAAGACAAAGTTCTCTGGTTATTTATTTGATAATCTTTTTTCCATGAGCATATTTAATTTATTTTTATTTCTGGGTATGAGTATGATTATTTTAGTAGTGAGAATGGTCAGATTACAACAAAGTGCAATTATTTGTAATAAGTCAGATGACATATTATGATCCTGATGATCATTAGCTTAGATCCATGACTATACTGTCCCTAATTAGTAATCATATGTGACTTGAAATAAGATACTTAGAAATCCCCTAGCCATTGCTATATTAAAATTCTTGATTTGGGAATATATAATTCCAAAAAGAATTGTATAGAAACCACACACACATTTCCACTACTATCTAATACTTCACTTCAGAAAAGCAGAAGACGCTATCAAACATTGTATAAGAATGTAAGATAGATAAATATCTAATCTAGTATTTGAATAAATTTATTAATAAATAATGAATAATTTTATTAATTAATTAATATTACTATTGACAATCTAAAATAAATATTCTACACTAAGATAAATTACCACATTTGATTCCAATTTAGTTATAAATGTCATAGATATCACTTATTAAATAGATAAAAAGCAATAAATCTATTAATGTGATTCAATTGTATGTCTATATGTACAAACATCCATTTTGGACCTGTAAAAGAGGAGTGCATCTTAAATTCGAATCTAATATTTTTAACATCTTATATCTGTAGATCTTTGCTTTACACTATATATGCACATAGTATTATGATCACAATCATTAATATCTGTGTAGAATAGCATGTTAAATCTTTTTTAATCAAAACAAAAGATTTAACATTAATTGTCAATATCGTTTTGGATTAATTTCATAAATGGCTTTAACACTCTCTCAAACTATGTCAATTTTACCATTATTTTATCGAGAAAACTGTAGTGAATAATCTTTAGAATTTTTTTAACAATTAATAAATCAATACAATGAGATAACCTGCCTTTTCTGCTGATTTGTTGTTTCTTATTCTCTATCCAAGAGTGCCAAACAAGATTGTGACAGTTCTGAAATCTTTGTTTTGATTTCCAAGTGAAAACATGTTTTAGAATCTTTTAACATTTTGTGATTTTATCATTTCTTTATCAAGAAAACTGTATTGAATAATCTTTAAAAAAATTTTACAACTAATAAATCAGTATAACCTGCCTTCGCTCTGATTGCTTGTTTCTTGTTCTCTTCACAAGAGAGTTCCTGTCAACGATTTTGACAATTCTGATATCTTTGTTTTAGTTTGAAAATACAAACATATGTTTTAGAATCTTTTAATGTTATTTTGCCGATTTTACTGTTATTTTAATAAAAAAATCTGTAACGAATAACCTTTAAAAAATTTTTATAACTAATAAATCAGTACAACAATGGCATAAAATTGTCTCTGCTATGATTGATTGTTTCTTGTACTCTACACAAGAATATCTGTCAACGATTTTGACAGTTCCGATATCTTAGTTTTCATTTGTAAGTGAAAACATGTTTTAGAACCTTTTTTTACACATTTATAATTTTTTTCAGAAAATATTTGTAAATATATAAATTATTTTAGAAGAATGATTCAGATTTTAATAGAAAAATTTACTTTTACATAAAAGCAAATTGAGAGAGAAATCAATAATATATGGCTGCAATTTGTAATTGTATAACAAAAATATTTTATGTTGACTGCTACAGATGATTTTTGCCAATTTATAAAGAGAAATTTATTTTTTAAAAACTTTGCTTACTTTAATAGTCTGAAAAATTATTAATTTGTATTTTAGAAATGGTTTTTAATCAAAAGTAAAACATTTACTGATAATATTAAATGTTAATACTGTACTTTAAAATTTTTATTTTTTATTTTGAAAATAAAGTTACAGTATTTACACTAAAAAAGACTTTGTAATGCAAACAATATATGTGGGTTTTGCAGTCTTGGAAAGATATACCTAAAGAAATTATCAAACACATTTTTCTTAAAATGTTTCATTGTTAATGATTTAAATAGCCTGAAAATAATGTAGTACCCTGGTGGAATAGTGAAGATGAGAATTCAAGTTCTGAAAGTAAACATATAGAAAGTGAAAGTATGTCTGAAGAAGATTCACAATAGATTAGGTAGGCTTACTGTATTTATGTTAGTTCTTATTTAAATAAATATAAATGTTCTTTGTTTTTCAATAAAATCACTATTTTTTTCCAATTTTCCAAGCTTAAAAACTTAGAGCATCTTATATTCAAAGTACTACGGTAATTATCAATTTATCTTTAAATTATATATTCAACTTACTATTTTAACAAAATAGAATTCTTTTGCTCAAATGTGCTTTACATAAAAAATGTAAGCATATTGATTACTATTTACCAATTTAAATTTCAAATAAAAATTATTCAGATAGTAAATACATCAATATAACACCTTACAAAAAAGTTTAATCTCAACATATTTATGAATATTTACCTAGTTACATAATTCTAAATATAAATTAACTTTTTTATAAACTTAATGAAATTTTGTATATGAAATAAAACTTACAAAAAAAAAACAACTACACCTGGGTCTCGTTTTATGCGGTAGATAGGTTCCACAGAAAACCCACATTTAAAAAAATTGCACAAAAATAGACTTAATTTACCTTGAACAATGGGGGATAGGGTCTGTAATTTTCAGAATTCACATAAAAGCAAAGCAACAAAGAAAAATTACTTTAAAATTCACATTAAAAAAATAAGCAAATAAAGTATGACTAATAAAAAATTTCAAATATTTGAAAAAAATTAATACAAGACAAACTTTTTTTACTTTTTTTATTAACTACAGTATTTAATTTTACATTTTTCATACATATTTTAATCATTACTGCTAGCGTTCATTTGTAAACTGGAAAGAAATCAGATTCGATGTGATGTGATATATTGTAGCTTCTCCTTAAACAAAGATAAGAATCTCTCAGCAAATATGCCCAGAGAAACCTGTTAGCCACTTTATTTTTATTCATGATGTGATGTACAATTAGTGCCACTTTCAGTCTTATGCTGTGTTAATGGTTTTCTGTTTCTATATTAAAAAAAATGAGATCGAAATCAAAACAAAAAGATTATACATTATTATTAGAAAGATTATTTTCAGCTTATAAAATCGTCATTTTTTATTTTAAAAATCTAAAAGATTATTTATTTCCGTTATATATAACAAAATACGTTTTAAAAGTTTAATTTTTTTGAATATTTATTGCGATATTTTTATATGTATGTATAAATCTATTATTATTATTTACTTTTTAGTATAAATAGGTTATTTACATAGAAGCTAAGTTCTAAATACAGCTTCAGGCCATATTCACGTTAGCTGCTAATATAACGTTATATTTTTGAAAAAAAAAAGTATTTCAAGTTAAAATAAGTTATTAATAATTTAAATTTCTTGATATCTAATAAATATAGTGAAATATGAAAGATATTAAAAAGAAACATGAATCGCATAACTTCAAAATCGCATTAAAACAATCCACATAAAACGAGACTCAGGTGTATTTACAAGCATTAATTCTGCTTAACTTTGTTTTTCTCCTTGCAATCCTTATCTGGTAATTCCCTCTGGATACAACTTATAACTGATAGAACTAATGTTTTATCTTCTTTGATAAATATGAAGCTCTTTTTTGAAATTTATGCAATTTAGTTCCACTTAGCATATCTTCCATTTTAGCATTGATCAAGTCAAGTAATAGACAAATCATGACGACAATTATTATTTTTTTTATATCTTCTCTCTAACATATAATCAACTGAATTTTCCTTCTAAAATAAATTCAATAGGAAAAACACTTTTCATGTTAATAACTCTATTACATCAAATAAGCAAATGAATGTTTCTTATTAATATAAAGTACTCTTTTCGTAGTAGTAACAAAGCTTCCTAGAATATGTTCTCCATGTTTGTAATTTTAATTTTATAATTTTATGCAGCATTCACTAATACTGGAATTTATATTTTTTTTTAAAACATACATATGTTTCTAAATAGTGGATTCCCGTTTTTTGAACAGTAGATTTCTTTTGACTGTGCTATATAGATTGCCTTACATATAGATAACCTTAACTAAATACAACTACTGAAACATTTTAATTCATATGGATGGCAAGTGATGATTACTAACAATGGACTTTGTGGTCAATCCAAAAAGCACTAGTGACATAAATCTGGGTGACTACAAACCATTATTAGTATAGAATTTTCCTAGCAAGAGACATTCTTTAAATATTCAAGTTTTTGATATAACATGTGCCTCAGTTCTTATAGCTACTTAGTAAAAATTGTCCATATAGATGAGCAAGAATTAAGAAATATTTTTCCTTTATTTGATAAAATATATCAATTTACATGCTAATTTCTTGTTTTCTTATTCTCCATTTGAAACAATATACATTAAATTAACTTTTGTAGTCTATGTATATATCAAAACAACCATTGTTTCTTTTGTATAAACTTTTGTAGGCTATGTATATATCAAAATAATTATTGTTTCTTTTCTATAAAGCACTAGTTTTACTTTTATAACAAAATAATACAGATTTAATTTTGTGAGAATTGGAAATAAATAACCTAATTTAGATCTTTTATTTAATTTTAAATAATTTATTTTTAAAAAATCTAGAATTTTATTACTTCCTTAAATATTAAATCTATTTAGATTTTTTTTACTTAAATTTTAAATAATTTATTTTTTTAAAAATTGAAAATTATTACTTACTTCCTTAAATATTAATCTTTTTAGACTTTTAATATGTATATGTGTGAATTTCTTTTTTTTTTCCTTATATAAATTAAATATGTATATGAAAAAACACAGATTATCAAGATTACTCATTCACTGCCTTGTGTGAAAATGTGAAATATTTTCTAAATACAAATATGATGACTTGATGTTTTATGAAATTAATTTATAATATAGGTAGGTATATATAAATAGTACTTTATATGTATGTATTTTGAAATATTAAACAGTGATTAGTACTTTTCTATGAAGTATTACAATTCTAATCTTTCTTTATTGAATTGCCCAATTTATCCAATATTAATAGCAATCACTTTTCATTATTCACTTTCTTACACTACATTATACACTTATTTTACTATCATAACAGACTATACTACCATAAGTATAAATATATATATATGTTGATTAAAACGAATTTATAATATGAAATATATATAATATGTAGAAATTATATGTTTATGTATAAATATTCATGTATTTATATTTGTTTATTATAGATCTGAAGACGATTGTTGGGGCAATCGAAACTGTTATGATAGTAAAATAAGTTATAATGCACTGTAAAAAAAGTGAATAACGAAAACAGATTGAAACGAAAACAGATTGATATTAGTATTGACTAGTACTTATTACAGATTTACATTATCCATAAGAAGTTTTAAAAATCAAATGCCATAGACATGGCAATCACACCAAATAAAAACTACACAATCGATTTTGGCTGCTTAGAGATATAGAAGGTGATAGTTCTTGTTAGCATATCCAATTTTTATTCCCAATGCATACTGCTATATATACTTCAGATAATTATCAGAAATTTTAATTTTTTATTATAAAATAAATGCAGCAACCTCAGACTTGCAGGCAACATCAGCGCATGAGAGATTTTTGCTCAGCCCTCCACCTTTAACAACTGTATACCAATTATCTAGAGATTAGATAACTAATAACCAATGGTTAGATATCAATGTACTGGCAAATGTTTAATAATTTATTCACAATTATTAAATCTCATTACATTGCTGTATCTGCAGATACATTGGTTTTCATTGTTTCTTATTTCTTCATATTGATTTCTTTTTTCTCTTTCCTTTCCAGAAGTTCTTTTTTCTGAGCAAAAACAAACCCATAGATATTAAGAAAAAAACGGTAGATCTTGAGTGCCGAAATTTTAACAAAGGTTGGACACAACTATATTTGTCAAGATATTATTGCCATGAAGAAAGTTTCAAATATTAAATGGCACTATGAAACTCATCATAATCGTTACAACAATTGTACTGGAAAAACACGAGAAGACAAAGTTGTATGGCTGAGAAATAATTTAGCAAGCCAATCATCCTTTTTCACAAGAAAAGTTGAAGAATTCGACCAAAATACTCATGCTAGCTACTAGGTGTCAAAATTAATTGCAAAAAGATGAAACCTATTACTGATAGGGAATTCTTCAAAGAATGTATGTTGAAGATAGTGGATGTTGTTTCTTTAGAAAAGGAATTATTTGCTGCAATAAGCTTATCGGGAAGAACTGTAAGACAAGTTGAAGAACTGGCAGGAAATGTCGAAAGTGGCTTAAAAAGTATTTTAACAAATCTGGAATATTATTCCATTGCTATTGATGAAACTATAGATATGACAGATACTTGCCAACTTACAGTATTCATGAGTGGTCTAACACCAACATTTGATATCATGGAAGAATTTGTATAATTGATTCCTATGAGGGGCATTAGTACTGGAGAAGATATTTTGGGAAGCATTATAAAATCTTTAGAAAAATTTAACTTCATTTAAATATTCCAAATACATTCAACTGTTAGTAATAACACATCAAACAGATTAGTAAATGCATAACATTTCAAGAGATATTATTCTCCCCTCTTCTTCGGTGTTGCTAACCTGACCAGTGACAGTACTAGCATGCTGTGCATTTACTAACCTGTTTAATGTGCTATTACTAACAGTTGAATGTATTTGGAATATTTAAATAAAGTTACATTTTTCTAAAGACATTCAATACTCATATTAGATGATAGAAATAGTCCAATATAAATATACAACTAAAACATCATCATCACAAACCTTAATTTATCAAAGCTTATTGGAGTATCCACAGATGGAGCACCAGTGGTGAATGGAGAGAAAAAGGGGTTTGTTTCATTGCTTCAAGAATGCATCAATATTGATCATAAATTAATCAAACTTCACTGTATTATTTATCACGATGCATTGTGTGCAAAGTCATCGAATTTTAAGGATATCATGGTAATGGTCATAAAAACAATGAATTTTATACTTTCAAAAGGACTAAATCACTGTCAGTTTCAAGAATTTCTAAAACAAACTGGTGCAGAATATGGCAATCTTACATATTTTTCAACGGTTAGCTGAGGAAAACTGAAGGAATGAGTACATGCATTGAGAGAAGATATTGCTATGTTTTTAGAGAGCAAAGACCAAGATAATTCTTGTTTTCAGGACCCATAGTGGATTCTCAAGTTAGCATTTATGGTAGACATCACAACGTACATGAACAATTAGAATCTTGAGCTTAAAGAAAGGAACAAGCTTATATTTGAAATGTTTGGTCAAATTACTGCGTTTGAAGAAAGAAAACTTCTGACTGTGTGGAACCACAACTTCAGAGAGACAAGTAGTCTCATTTTCCAAATTTGCAAAATCACAAAAAAGATATTGAACTGAGTCGGAGAAAATCATTCTGATCACTTCCTTTAGATCTCGATTTGAACTCAGCTGTACTTCACTATAGCAGCAGACCAGCCCTTCAAGCAGAGAAGTATAATATCACAGATAGATGAAATATCCACAGTACCTATAACCAGACCAAAGTAATACAAAGTATAACCTACGATCACATTTCCAGGCTATAGCACTTCTTGACTACCAGATTTAAACCCCTACCATCCGAGCACTTTATTTGTTTTGAGGGTTAACTTCAGGCGCCAGCTAACCACAGGTTATATAGCCAGTATGCCCAGACTATAGGTACACAATCCAGCACTTGATATATCCCAAGCTAGCTCCTTTTCTCAATTGTGAGGGGAAATCTCTGACACACTTCCCAACACTTATAGTTAATTATAACTTAACATGCTAGTGATACAGTTGTAAGAGAGAAAATCGATCAGACAATTAAGTAAACAAATATTTTATTTTACACACACGCATGATTATAACACGATATAATAAAAAAAGACATATACACCCACCTATGTATAACATAATATAATATGAATATAAGAATGCAATATTAAGGACTATATTGGCTATAACTATTAGAGTTCATTAAAGTTCTTTCACTCACATATATGTGCAAATCTTTAGAATGGGAGAATAACAATTATATTTACCTAGGATTTTAGATAGCATGTTGCACTTTCATGGATACAGTTTCCTGTTTGTTTCCTTATAACCAACCGGTTGGTGTTTTCTTTCCATTGATTGTTTTGGCTTACTGATTTTCGAGTTTGCATTGAGGATATCATCAGTAGTTCACAGATCACAAGACAGGCATGAGTTCCAGGTAGAGAACATATGATGACACTGAGGACTGGGAATGAAGGCTAGCCGCACACTTCTGTTGTTGTTTAGCCCTGCATACTCCTACGTCGATCTTCAATGAAGATAAGTCGAGGCACAGGCATCCTGGAAACGTGGATAGCTTTTCTCCATCTTCTCCTCTTTAATTTTTATAGTAGTACAGCAATATTAACTAATAATTTTACTACATCTAAAACAATCTGAATGGCAATAATAATAACAAATGATGATTTCTCGTCTCAGTCCTTTTATATGTTTCTCATTGTTTCTCTTTATCGTCCTTCAATCTAGTTTAATTAATTTTATAATTTCCTTAATTACTTTTTTGCATTCCATTTTAATCTAGTATCTTGCTTAGATCATCCAAGTAATCTTTAATAAACTGGAAACTTTTAAAGTTTTCTTTTTTTTACAACTATATTTTTAGTTTAATTTCATTTTTACATTATTTTATTTTTTTGTTTCTTCATTAAATTTTTTATAAAAAGGGAGAACTAGTTTCAACTTTTTACTTAGAATTACCCCCCTCTCTACTCACTTTCTTATTAAAACTGTCTTTTATTTTTAAAAGACAAAGGTGACACAGTACTTCATTTTTGAAAGTTTGCATTTCAAAAAAAAAAAAACTCTTTAAAAACATATTATAATTTATATTTTATTATTCTCATTGTTCTTTTCCTTTTTAAAATCAATTCGATCATTTATTATTAAACGATTACATATGTAATGCAGAATATATGTGTTTTTAACTCATATATTCATTGGTGGTACAATATAATACCAGACATTTTTGTGAACTCTATTCAGGATTTGAGGAGCGAGTTTTCCTCCTATTTTATGGACTTCTGGCAATATAGAATCATTTTATATTATTTGGTCTCCTTACAAAGTCAATGTGGAACAAGTGGCAAAAAAATGTCAGTTGGAGTTGATCAACTTATAATGTGACAAATTTTTGCTATCGAAATTTCACTTTAAGTCCACTGCTAACTTCTACAAGAAATATGTATTGCCAAGTGGAAAATATAAAAACATCTTGAATGATACAAAAATGATGGTATCATTATTTGCAAATACATATGCTTGTGAACAACTTTTTTCAAAAATGAAATATTCTAAGTCGTTTAAGAACAAGGTTGCGTGATGACAATCTGAATGATGTTTTGCTTCTGGCATCAACAAACATTTCTCATGACCTGGAGAAGTTAGCGAACAATAAGCACAAACAAGGGTTGCAATTTCTAATTGTATTTTGTTTATAGAAATTTGCAACTTTAATTTGTTGTGTTTGCAGTAAGTGTTTTACTGTTATTCCTACAGTAAAATAAGTAACCTTGTTTACAAAAAATTACATTGATTTCCTTGTTTTCTTTAAATATACAGACCAAGACAGCTTTCTAGACAGAGGGTCTATGATCGAGATGATTTATTTGTAGAACATTTGATATCATGGCCATCCTTCAAGACACTGCATAGCAGTCTGACCCTCACTCTCCAAAAGGTTGTTGACTCTCTTATATACAATCTTATTTACTTATAAAATTTATAAAGGTACATATTTCACTGACTGAACAATTTTCCAAACCTTAGAAGTATATCAATCATTAGAAGGAAAAATGCTGTAAAATATTTTTTAAAGTTACTTTTTCCTACCCACCCACCCCCCAATTTCAAATTAAACATTTTGCACACAGACGTCCTTTAATTAATCTGGAACAATATGTTTCATCAGGCAATAGTAGAATACATTCTTTTAGTTTTTAATTAATGCTTCCCATGTTGATTTCTAAATGTTACTTTAAAGCTAAAATTTAGAACATATATTACAGAGAGGGAAGTTCCAATCAAGCCAAAACAAGACTGAAAGGAAATAAAAAACAACAATAATAATTTACAAGTTTTTTATATACATATATAAATAAAAAAGTTAATTACATTTGAAAAATAAGTCATTTGAACCAAAAATAAAAATTTTAACAAACACACATGCAATTATACAAATAAATATATTTCCAACTAAAAACTTCAGAAATATTTTTTAAAATTTTTTGCAAAATGCCATCACTGATCAACTCCCACTAAAACCACTTTTTTTTAATGAGTAGATGAAATTTTTAACCTAATTTTTATCAATACAATAGATATATTATTTGACAATGTCTTGTTTTTCTACATACATCCCCCACCCCGCTCCCCACACACACACACATAAATCGCATCCGGTACATTTACATTAAGCATTTAAAATTAGATAGCAGAAATAAACATGTTTTTAACAAAATCACGGAAATGAAAATTATATTTCATTACTTAACAATTAGCGATTTTTCCCTTCCCAAATTATTTAGTTTCTTTGAAATGTTTTTAAACATTAATAATGTTGACACAATTTAAGACAACAAACTGAAATCAATTTTTTCAGTTAAATAAAAAAAAAACACGCACACAATAATTATCTAGAGCACGAATTTGAGAAAGACAAAAAAGTTCAAGGCAATTGTAAAAGACAGAGTTAAAAGATTTATTGCAGATCATCCTTTTTTTAAAAAAAAAGTGAAATATTAGTAAATAAAAAAGCAGTTAAAAAAGTAAAAAATTAATGATAATAAAAAAAAGATTATAGTATTTTAATTTTCTTCTAATTTTTCAGAATTTGTATGTGCAAAATTTAAAGTGTATTCAAGGTAAAAGCACTCCTATTGATCAAATATTTATTACAAATGTGCAGAAATTCATTAAATATAGACATTTTACAATGACCAAATTTATATAAAAAAAAAACAAATATTTTCAAAATATAAAAAGCATTTTTTATGAATATTAGAATGGGTACTGTGGTATTAGAGCTGCGACATGAAGAATTATAATCCTTTAATCATTAAATTAATTAGGTTATTAAATCAAAAACATATTTTAAAATCTACATTTAAAAAAAAAACAATTTAACAAAAAAAAAATACGAAAAGCATTAATGTGAAGAATAGTTAAAATGCGTGTTTAAATCAAATTGAGTGTGTATTTGCACGTGAATATTCTGCATAATCTATTTTAATACATTGTACAGGCTTACACCTGCATTTATATATGTAATATAGGCGGGATTCGAACTCAGACTTTCACATGACCTACAACTCTCAGTGCCATCTTATATCGCTGACTCACCTGATCACACACATGTTGAAATGATAAATAATCACCAGTAAACGTATTTCGTGCTAAACCAGCAATCATCAGTTGGTTCAGATTACCATCTCCACACATATATACAATTAGTACTGTTTTACATTAAGATAACCAATCTTCATACTTTAATGAGTGCTGGTTTAGCACGAAATACGGATATTGGTGATTATTTATCTTTTCAACATGTATGTGATCAGTGAGTCAGCAATATAAGATGGCACTGAGAGTTGTAGGTCGTGTGAAAGTCTGACTTCGAATCCCGCATATATTACATATATAAATGCAGGTGTAAGCCTGTACAATGTATTAAAATAGATTGTGCAGAATATGCACGTGCAAACACACACCCAATTTGATTTAAACACGCATTTTAACTATTCTTCACATTAATGCTTTTCGGATTTTTTTTTTTGTTTTGTTTTTAAATGTAGATTTTAAAATATGTTTTTTATTTAATAACCTAATTAATTTAATGATTAAACGATTATAATTCTTCTTGTCGCAGCTCTAATACCACAGTACCGAGTAATGATAAAATTACAAAACATTTCAACATTTTTAATTCATTCAGAGAATAATGTACTGTAAATAGCAAAAGTAAATCTCAAATATGCACAAATATTAAATTAACATACTTTAGTATCACACACCAACATATGGTTCCTATAGCAATATTTTGAAGGTATCTAATTTCCAGAAAATGGAAATGACTTTAAAACTGCAAGTATATTTCATTAAAACAATCTTACGATTAGTAAATTTATCATTCTATTAAAATATATATATAGGCATATATTATTTTTTAATTACATTATATTCTGATCACGCTATTATAAGCTGATTTGAATGTAAGTTGAACATTATATATGAAAGGCCAAATATGCAGCTATACAACTATATATATACACATACTGGAGCAAAATATTGCTAATAACTTTAATAAAAATTGTTATGGGAGACTTTAATGTTAGAATTGGTAAAGAAATGAAAGATTAAAATGTTGTAGGTAATTTTGGTTATGGTAATAGAAATGAGAGATGACATAGACTTGTGGAGTTTGCAGAAAAAGAAAAACTTTATATTATGAATTTTTTTTTTTTTTGAGAAAAATGTTAAAAGGAAATGGAAGCATCCAAATGAAGGTACAGCAGAATTGGGTTATATTTTGACTAACAGAAAATACATATTTCAAGATTGTAATGTTCTTAATAAATTTAACACAGGAAGTGATCATCGATTAGTAAGATGTAAGATACATGTTAATGCAAAACTAGAGAGACAAAAATTATTAAGAAAATCAATATTTACAGTTGATATTCCTAATCTTCAGAAACATTCTAATGAATTTAAATTAGAACTTAACAAATCGGTTTCAAGTATTAGTAGATTTTGAACATGATTCAGATTTGAATGACATTAATAGGAAAATAAGCGATACACTTTTAAAAACTGCAACAAAGATAGCTGGTAGAAAAAAGCAGCAATTGACCAATAAAATTTCTACTGAGACTAGAGAATTTATGAAGAAAAGAAGGAATATGATGATATACAACAATGATGCATTAAAAAAGATTGAATATCTCGAATTTTGTAAAATGGTGCAGAAAAGAGTTGAAAATGATATAAGAAAGTATAATTGTGAAGTAGCAAGGAAAGCTGTAGAAGAGAATAAAAATCTAAAAAGTGTAAAACAACATTTTGGTATTGGTAGGAAATTTATATCTGCAATAAGAAAAAAAAGATGGCATTATTACTAAAAAGAGAGATGACATCATAAAATGTGTAAAGACTTCTATCAATAATTATATAGTAATAAAGAACAAGTGCCTCCTATACATATTATATCTTCCGAATTGCCCAGAATTTTGAATGAGGAAGTGAAACATGCAATTAAATTTATGAAGAAAGGGAAGGCTCCAGGTAATGATGTAATTGTAATTGATATATTAAAAGAGGCAGGTGAAGAAATAGAAAAAATTTTAGCAAAGTTATATACCAAATGTCTAAATGATAAAGATGTACCAGATGATTGGGAAAATGCTGTATTAATATTAATATTTTAAAAAGGTGATAAAGAAGATGTTAGAAATTACAGACCTATCAGTCTTTTATCAGTTTTATACAAAATTTTTACTAAGATAATTACAACTCGTCTACAGAAAACACTGGATTTCCACCAAGAGAACAAGCTGGATTTAAAAGTGGTTTTAGTACAGTAGATCATATCCAGGTATTGAGAGAAATTATAGAAAAGACAAATGAATATGAGTTGCCATTATGCTTAGGATTTGTAGACTATGAAAAGGTATTTGATTCTATAAACATTTCTTCAGTGATTAAAGCATTGGATCATTAAGGTGTAGATTCAGGACATTGTCATATTTTAAAGAATATTTATAAAAACGCAACAGCAACAATTAGATTACATAATGATAGTAGGAAAACCAACATTGAAAAAGATGTAAGACAGGGTGACTCCATATCTCCAAAACTTTTTACAGCAGTTCTGCAAGAAGTATTTTGTGGATTAAAATGGGAAGCTAAAGGAGTGAAAGTAAATGGAGATTATTTAAGTCACTTAGATTTTGCAGATGATGTAGTTGTTTTTGCAAATAATGCTTTAGAGCTACAGGAAATGTTGCAGGAGTTATCAGATGAAAGTAGAAAAGTAGGACTAAGGATAAATGTTAAAAAGACTAAAGTAATGTTTAATAGATTTTCTCAAAATATGAAAATAAAAATTGATTATGATGAGTTAGAAGAAGTTAACAGTTACAAATACCTTGGTCAGATTATTAATACAAATAGAAATATAATGGATGAAATTAATCATAGTAAACTTGGTTGGAGTGCTTTTGGTAGAAATAATTTGATACTAAAAGGAAATATGTATATGTGTTTGAAAAGGAAGGTTTTTAATAAATGTGTTTTGCCAGTTCTTACTTATGGATCTGAGACTTGGAGGCTTAATAAAAGAGCAATACAGAGACTTCAGACCATTCAACGAAGAATGGAGAGATGCATGTTGGGAGTAACAAAAAGGGATCAAAAATGCAATGTATGGGTAAGAGAACAAACAGGTGTTACTGACCTCATTGAAAAAATTAAAAGACTGAAGTGGAGTTGGGTTGGACATATTGTTAGAAGAGATGATAATAGATGGACAGTTGAAATTTTAAACTGGATTCCAAGAGATTGTAAAAGACCCAGAAAGAGACCACATGTGAGATGGATGGATGAAATAAGAAAGTGTGCAAGGGTGATATGGAGAAGAGAAGCTAAAGATAGGAAAAGATGCAATGGATTGATAATGTTTGATGATGATGATGATGAAATAGCAAAAGCAAATTTCAAATACGCACAAATATTAAATTAACATACTTTAATATCACACACCAACATAGGGTTCATATAGTAATATTTTGAATGTATCTATTGTCCAGAAAATAGAAATGACTTTAAAACTGCAAGTATATTTCATGAAAACAATCTTACAATAAGTAAATTTATCACTCTATTAAAATATATATATATATATGGCTAATATTAATTTTTAATTAGATTATATTCTGACCAGGTTATTATAAGCTGATTTGAACGTAAGTTGAACATCATATATGAGTGGTCAAATATGCAGCTATACAATTATATATATATACTGTAGCAAAATATTGCTAATAACTTTAATAAAAATTCACATTAAAGGGATCATACAATTTATTATGATTAAGAATATCCAAGGCTATTCATGATAAACTCACAAAGAGAGCAAAAATGCATGGTCGATATGTCAAAATAGATCAATAGAAATCTATAATGATGTGGAGATTTATTTCTGCAGCAAAAAGATGTAATACAATAACATGTAAAAATAAAGAGCATATACACATATTTGGAATATAAACAGTTGATAAGTATGTATTTGTACTACATTATTAAACATATAGGTATTTGACCATTGTACCACCAGCAGTTTTGATCAGTTTTTATTCAGTACACGCAGACACAGTATTTAATATAATCATGTTTGAATATTTCTTGACAAAGCCTGTGGGAATTCTAAGGAAATTAAAACATAAGCACAAACTATTGTAGGTCAGGCTTAGTACTAGAAAAAAAAAAAATTTTCAAACAAAAAAAAAATGAAATTTCTGAAATGATATAGCTAAATCAACATTCTGTGAATTTTTATTAAAATTGAGCTGTATAGTGTGTATAGCAATTAATTTTATGCATATATTTATATTTAAATTTTCTACATTTTTTTCAATGGTAACTTAGCTATAGGCTGAGGGGCTGGAATGAATATCCCTAAATTCTTGTACATCAATATAAGTCACAAGAAATTAATATTGTAGCAAATGACCTCTAAAATCAATTAATTTATTGTAGTAGACACGTCTATACATTTATTTGTAATTTTATCGAGCAACCATATTGATGAAAAGTATTTTTTTTGTTATTATGCATATATAGATGTGTCCCAGATGTAGTTGTTTTATAGACATCCACGCTGCATGAGGGCACTGTTTTGCTTGAAAAAATATAACTTATGAACATTCCCAAGCCTTTTTTTTATTTGAATTCCTCGTTTTTTTACTTTTTTTTTATTTACAAATAAATTAAATACAAATTTTATTTTATTTTTTTGTAAACATTTATTTTTATTAACATCAAAAAAATAAATAAATATAAAATAAAATCAACATTTTTTAGGGGGGGTGGGGGAGGGAGGGTTCTTTCTGTTTTTTAAATGTAAAACTTAGTATGCTTTTTACAATTGTATTTTTTTTTTCCTATTTTTGTTTAAAAAATAAATCCTAAAGTTAGTAAGCTTTTTTTTTTTTTGGTTTCACTTTTTTTTGAGGGTTTCTTTTTTTTTTTATCAATGTAAAACTTAGTACGCTTATTACGGATTTTTTGTTTAAAAAATAAATACTAAAGTTAGCAAGCTTTTTTTTTTAAATAACATAAACAAATTTAAAACTTATTACGATTTTTTTTTTGATTTCACTTTGGTTTCTTTTTTGCTTTTTTTAAAACAACATCAAAAAAATTAAAACTTATTAGTTTTTTTTTTTTTTGGTTCCTCTTGAAACGGTATTATTTAGCCATCATTCCATTTCAACCTACTATGATCCATCGTAGTTAGTATCTTTTCCAACAGTTCGAACCCTCACAGTCCACGTATAAAATCAGAATAATTTATTTTGATATGTAATAGCGTATATTTACATGTATGTGCGGATACGTGCGCACATTTAATATATATTAATGTCTGTATATGTGTAATGTATATGCACTTATAAATTTACAATTAATAAAATGATCTAATTAAATGAAGTTGTGTGAACATTATTATGTGTGTAACCACTTACATGAATATGCGAGAGAAGCCGTAATGCAATACATTTAAAGAAGCATTACAACTCTTTTAAATTAATATAAATTTGAAATATTCTCGGTTAAAAACTCTTTATTTAAATGCATTGGTATATACATTTCAATTCCTGGGATAGTCTCACACTCATATATAGTAAAATGTTTACAAACTTTTTAAAAAAAAAGTTATCTGTTTTTATAAAAAAAAAAAAAGTTATCAATTCTTGGGAAACCATCTGTAAGCAATCAGCAACAACCGAAATCAACCTATCCTTAGGGTCTTATAGACATTGGCCCCACTTATATATTCCCTATTTAGTATAATTAGAAAATAATAAATTTCTTGAGATAGCAATTAATGAAACTTGGGATTAAAATTTTAAATGTATTTTAAAAATAAAAACTTGCCTATTTCTTAAATTAAATTCTAAAACTCTAAACACTTGTTAAATAATAGCTTATTCAGTTATTATTCTATTACTTGCTAATATTTGTTTTATATATGTTTACTTTATAAGCCACGTGTGTGTCGTTCAATGAACTTATGTTTATTTAATCTATATTTAAGAATTAAAATATATTAAATTATAAACAATGTGTTGCGCATCATTCGTAGTCCATTCCAAATCTTAGTTAAATTCCTTAATACTAGCATTAATTATTAATGTATGCATCAACAAATTTCACATTTATTATGGTTTCTTTTATTGGTATAAATAAATTTTAAAAAAACAAGCTGTTCGCGGCTACAGTAATATATCAGACGTATAGCTTGAACAAAGTGGTTGTTAATTGCGAGAATCGAACGCCATCTAGGTTTTCCGTGTTTTTTGTCTTGTTGAAGTTATAGAGAATATGTTATTTGATGCATTACCTCCTTCAAAGTATTGTTCAGACATACCCTTTCTCAAGGTATTGCACCTTAAAACTTGATTACAGAAGTGTGTAAACCCTCCGATAATTATTGCTTGCTCAAATCGTGTGATTTCAATAAAAAAAAAAAATTAAACTTTATTTACTATTAACCATTTATACATGATTGTAAGACACACACCCTCACACTACACCGTAAAAAAGTGTGAAGTGTGCGAATTTCCCAAAATAATTTACTGCGATGTGACAATGCAGCCTGCAATGTGTAGTACAACAGAACTGTTGTATACATGTAACACATGACCGCGAAAATACGTTCAGCCACGTAAACAGAGTTTTTATGTGTTTTAGAATATAAATCGCGCCATCACGTGGTGTGGATGTCTATAAAATAACTACCATCCTGGATTATGATTGTCTGAGTTACAATCTAATTGTTTTTGTCTCATTGTAAAATTAAAATAAGCTAAAACCAAAAAAAAAAAAAACATGCTATTAAAATATCACTTTCATTTCACTTTCTCACTTGGTAAGTTTTTTCATGCATTAATGTTTTTCAATAAGTCACTGCAAAGTGATTACTATGTCAACCAATAGCATTTGTCATAAAATTATCATTAGTAAATAGTTATACAGATTTTTCACTTGGAAATTTTTTTCTCATAGCTGTACTCTAATTCTTTTTTTTTTTGCCTCAGGTGAAAATTAAAAGAAATTTCTAAAAGCAAAAACAAATGTATGTTAATGAAAGTTTTTTTTTTTTCATGGCATCAATATAAATGTGAAAATGCAAGGAAAGTTACTGAAGAGAATAAAAGATTCAAAAATATAAAACATATTGCTACTGAAACCGGCAAAACTCTCCATACAGTAGTGCCACTCAATGCAAGCCAGGGTAATCAATGGATGCCAGAAGGCTTGTGCATAAAATCCCTATTTAGTGCTTACTCATCCAATATCCCCAGACTAGTTTCTGGCATGTGGTCTTCGTCAGTGAGAAGCCTCGAATCTGAGAGCATTGCACCTAGACCTTAGGATTTAAGGCAACCCTCCAGCAGCCACCTTTTATCTCTACCTAACTACAAAACTAGGAGAATAAAATTTAAAAACACAATAATATTTTCAATCTAAGCTCATTAGCTAATATAGTCATATAGGTTTGAATTCACTTCAGTACCCATACATTTTGGTGTCTTTGGTTTTTTAATAACCATAGCTATAGCCACCACTATCCTATTGGGCAGGATTGGTATTAAACCATCAAACATCACATGATCACCATTTCCTATGCTTGCTCATAACTGTTATTAAAACAGGCAAAATTCTCCATATAGTAGGGCCACTCAAAATGTATGGGTATTGAACTATATGATTGTATAAGCTAATGAGCTTAGATTGAAAATAGTGTTTTCAATTTTATTCTCATAGTTTTGTAGTTAAGGAGAGATAAAAGGTGGCTGCTGGAAGGTTGCATTAGATCCTAAGATCTAGGTGCAGTGCTCTCAGATCCAAGGCTCCTCATTGATGAAGGCCACAAGCCAGAAACTAGTCTGGAGATATTGGATAAATAGTCACTAGATAAGGATTTTATGCTCAAGCTTTCTGGCACCCATTGATTACTCTTGTTAGCAAAAGATGACACTACTATATGGAAAGTTTTGCCTGTTTTAATAACAGTTATGAGCAAGCATAGGAAATGGTGATCATCTTGCTATTGGATAAAAAGTTGCTTCAGTATTAAGTAGAAAATATGAAACTATTAATAAAATGAGGATTTGTAAAAGAATTCTATATAAGGTTATATCATAGTAAAAAAACAAGAAAATGATGTAACTCCTATAATTATATCCTGAATTTAATAGTTTAAATGCAAGAAAAAAGAATTATTATGAATATGTTAAATGAATCAAGTAAAGAAATAGCAAAATTGTTGGCAAAACTATATACTAACTGTCCAAATAATAAAGGAGTACCAGATGATTGGAAGATTGCAAGTAGTGATTTTGAAATTTACAAAAGATAAGAAATATTTTAGAAATTACATTCTTTTATTAATTCCAGATAAGATAATTATAATTCATTTACAGAAAACTTTGAAATTAAATCATCCAAATAAATAGGTTGGATTTAAAAGTGGATTTAGGACAGAAGATTGCATCCAATTATTGAGAGAGGAGTTATAAAAAGAACTAATGACTATGAATTGCCATTATGATTTAACTTGTAGATTATGAAAAAGTATTTATGGAAACTATATTTACTATAAATAAGTATATAAATAACAGTGCTTATTTCGTGTCAAGTGTACATGAAGTGTTAGCATCTTTACATAAAGCCTCTTTTGCAAAGATAATTTAAAGTCTGCATTCCACCAGTTATCGGTTATGGAAAAAACGCAAAATTGTTGGCATTATGTAGCCACATTGGTCTGTTTAAATGCCATAAATTACTCTATAGAATAACTGTGGCTTCAAACATCTTTCAAGTAAACACAGACATGTTATTGCAAAACATAGACAGAGTTACTCCCTATTTGGATGATATCCTAATTACTGCTCTGTCAGAAAAAAAAACTGGAGAAACAAGTAATGGAAGTATGCTCAAAGCAAAATAAACTAAGAGCTAGATCAAACGCTGCAAAGTGCATTTGGACAATTTTGGAAATTAAATTTCTCTGACATATCTTCTCAATAAAAGTTAATCCATAATACATTTCTTTAGAATGTTCTTCGAAATAGTGAAGCAAGCTTTTCCTATAAGAACTTCGTTCAGGTTTATCATAAAACACTTTTTAGTAAATACATAAACAAAGATTAGCCTTTATAACAGTAGATTCTATAACATCATATCATCATATCCAGTAAGATGAAGAGCATCCACATATAAACCTTTCTTATATCATTACTACTTGGTAAAAGACTTGTTTGTTTTTTTAATATGAACTTCTAAATCAAAGATTTTACAAATTTCATTCAAAACATTTATATCCATTTATAGATTAATTTCTGAATTGGAAACATAGCACAATCATCGGCATACTGTACATTGAAAAGTACATTGAAAAGCCAATATGAAGTTCCTGGTTTTTGCTTCTAATAGTTTCAGATTAATAATTCCTTTATTAAAGTTATATGAAGTCACTTTGAAACTGTTCCATCAATTAAAGAATAAAGCCAGAAACTAGTAAACATCATATCAAATACTTCAGGTTTTCTATCATCATCATCATCATCAACCATTATCAATCCACTGCAGGATGAAGGTCTCTCCAAGTTTAATCCATCTTCTCCGATCTTTAGCTTCTCTTCTCCACAACACCCCTGCACATTTTCTTATTTCATCCACCCATCTCACATGTGGTCTCTTTCTAGGTCTTTTAAAATCTCTTGGAATCCAGTTTAAAATTTCACTTGTCCATCTATTATCATCTCTTCTCGCAATATGTCCAGCCCAACTCCATTTCAATCTTTTAATTTCTTCAATAACGTCAGTAACACCTGTTTGTTGTTTTACCCATACATTGCGTTTTCGATCTCTTCTTGTTACTCCCAACATACATCTCTCCATACTCCTTTGAGTGGTCTGAAGTCTCTGTATTGCTCTTCTATTAAGTGTCCAAGTCTCAGATCCATAAGTAAGAACTGGTAAAACACATTTGTTAAAAACCATCCTTTTCAAACACATAGGCATATTTCCTTTTAGTATCAAGTTATTTCTACCAAAAAGCCCTCCAACCAAGTTTAATTCTATGATTAATTTCCTCCATTATGTTTCCATCTGTATTAATAATCTGACCAAGGTATTTGTAACTGTTAACTTCTTCTAATTCTTCATAATCAATCTTTATTTTCATATTTTGAGCAAATCGATTAAACATTACTTTAGTCTTTTTAACATTTATCTTTAGTCCTACTTTTCTACTTTCATCTGCTAACTCCTGCAACATTTCCTGCAGCTCTGAAGCATTATTTGCAAAACAACTACATCATCTGCGAAATCTAAATGACTTAAATACTCTCCATTTACTTTCACTCCTTTAGTTTCCCATTTTAATCCACAAAATACTTCTTGCAGCACTGCTGTAAAGAATTTTGGAGATATGGAGTCACCTTGTCTTACACCTTTCTCAATGTTGATTTTTCCAGTATCATTATGTAATCTAATTGTTGCTGTTGTATTTTTATAAATATTCTTTAAAATATGACAATATCCTGGATCTATACCTTGATGATCCAATGCTTTAATCACTGAAGAAATGTGTATAGAATCGAATGCCTTTTCATAATCTACAAATCCAAAACATAATGACAACTCATATTCGTTTGTCCTTTCTATGACTTCTCTCAATACCTGGATATGATCTATTGTACTAAAACCACTTTTAAATCCAGCTTGTTCTCTTGGTTGGTGAAAATCCAAAGTTCTCTGTAGATGAGTTGTAATTATCTTGGTAAAAATTTTATATAAAACTGATAAAAGGTTGATAGGTCTGTAATTTCTAATATCTTCTTTATCACCTTTTTTAAATATTAATATTATTACTGCATTCTTCCAATCTTCCGGTACATCTTTATCATTTAGACATTTGGTATATAACTTTGCTAAAATTGTTTCTATTTCTTCACCTGCTTCTTTTAATATATCAATTATAATTCCATCATTTCCTGGAGCCTTTCCTTTCTTCATACACTTAATTTAATTGCATGTCTCACTTCTTCATTTAAAATTCTGGGTAATTCGGAAGATGTAATAGATATAGGAGGTACTTGTTCTTTATTACTATATAATTCTTGATAAAAATCTTCTACCAATTTCATGATGTCATCTCTCTTTTTAGTAATAATTCCATCTTTTTTTCTTATTGCAGATATAAATTTCCTACCAATACCAAAATGTTGTTTAACATTTTTGAGACTTTTATTTTCTTCTACAGCTTTCCTTGCTATTTCACAATTATACTTTCTTATATCATTTTCAACTCTTTTCCGTACCATTTTACAAAATTCGAGATATTCAATTCTTTTTAATACATCATTTTTGTATATCTTCATATTCCTTCTTTTCTTCATAAATTCTCTAGTCTCAGTAGAAATTTTATTAGTCAATTGCTGCTTTCTTCTACCAGCTATGTTTGTTGCAATTTTTAAAAGTGTATCAGTTATTTTCATATTAATTTCATTCAAATCTGAATCATGTTCAAAATTTCCTAACACTTGAAACCTATTTGTAAGTTCTAATTTAAATTCATTAGAATGTTTCTGAAGATTAGGAATATCAACTGTAAATATTGTTTCTCTTAATAATTTTTGTCTCTCTAGTTTTACATTAACACGTAACTTACACCTTACTAATCGATGATCACTTCCTGTGTTAAATTTATTAAGAACAGGTTTTCTATAAGCAACAATAATTATCCCATATGAATGAACTTACGTGAACAATCAGCTAATTTCAAGCATTATCATAAATTTGTTAAATGAAATCCATGCCTCCATTTAAAACAATAAAATCAATATATAAATCACTTTTATGCTCTTCGACATTTTTCTTGCATTTATTTGTCTGCAGCAATTCTTTATTCTAACTAAATCCACACCTGTTTTCTAGTAACTATTCATTTATGACTGGAATTGCTATAGTGGATAAAAATAATATTCCACAATATATTTTAAAACTTTTTCTATCTCCTTTATTTTTTAAAAAATGGAACAACAGAAGCACTCTTAAGATCAAATGGCCTATTTCATGGGTCTTTAAATACTTAAAAAATTTCAATAGTTTTGAAGTTAATATATCAGTACTGCAGCTTTTCAATTTTTAAAATTATAAAAAGCTATTTAATGTCATTAAACTATAAATACATTGTCCAAATATAAATGAATAAATAAGATAGATTATAAAAATCCATTATCTCAATTTATGTGTCATAATTCAAAAGGTGACACAAATAATCCACATCTCATTCTTATAACAAAAAAGTGTCTTTCATAGATTTAATAAAAATATATTTCAAGTCCAAATTTTACTTTCAGTATATCAAAAATAAGACTTTATTTGTAATTTTATTTCACCAATCATTTTTAAGACATCTTTGTCAGTTGTTGAATTTATGAAATTAAATCTTTACGTTGCTCATGAAGTTCTATATTAGGTTTATTATTTTATCAACTGAAAAAGGCCAAGTCAAAACACTAATTAAAATCATTATCAGAGAGCCAATCAGAATTTTTTTTTTATTGAATTAAAAATAAATTTACTTACATTCATAACATCATCTTTAACTGAAACCATTTCAAAAATATGATAATCTAGATAAATCCAAAGTCGCAGTTTTAATATTTAAAAGTTGTTGAAATTTAGCATGAATAACAGATAATTCTAAAGATTAAATGTTAACTTTCATACTAATATTTTGGCCAGTTTGACATTTCATCTAACCCCATTGTACATTCTTTATATTTTTTAGCACAATACAAACATTTCCCTGATTTCATTATGTCATTGGTAAATATTACCTATCTCCCTATTATTATCGGTATTTACTGACCTTTTCGTGAATTTTTTTTGAAAGCCAGGTATTTGATTTGGATAGTAAAAACGTTTCTATCTGACTCATATATGAAAATAATCTATATTTCTTTCTTATTTTCTTCAAGGAATAGTATCCTAATAAATATCTTGGAAATTGAAACTAATAAAACAAAACCCTGTTATTTCTAGATATTTTAAATTCTAAAAGGTCTGATGTCACTTTGATACATTCTGGTTTTAGAAAATCTACCTTTATAAACAGATATCTCAATTCTAATTACTACTATCATTCTGCTCATATTGGTGCAATAAATTTAGAGAAAGCATTAAAAACATTTAATACAATCATAATGCATTTCCAGTGTTGAGTATCCTTATCAAATGCATCAGTTATATTCCTTTAAGTTATAATTATACCAATAAACAGAAATAGCAAATTGTGCATTTAAGTGCACATACACAAATTTGTATTTCTGTTTGCTTAAAATATAATATTTTTTTGAAAAATAAAAAAAGGAATATAACTGTTGCTTTTGACTCTTAGCTGCTAAGCAGTGAAACTGAAAATACATACAAGTTTTATTTAATATTTTCGATGCTTTTTTTTTTTTGAATAGATGATATTAGTATTGCTGTTATTACTTTTCAGTGATGAAGGTGGCATAATGCGGTGATAAGAGTGTCAGATTCTGAGGGTAAGATTCTTGAATAGAATTCAATTTTTGACATTTCTGCCACTCTAACTTTATGAACTCCCAAAAAATAAAGCCATATGATTATTTTCATTATGGAATTATTAGAGTTATTAAAAAATATGATCTACACAGATTATAGGGAATCTGTTGAAAATTTGAAAAGAGAAAACAATTTAAACAAATATGATGAAACTCAATATATTCCAAGTTAATAGAGATCCATTATTCTATCCCACCCTCACCTAGTAGCAAAAATTTTACTAAGTCATTGATCAAATAACAAAAAAATAATATTATTAAACAGGCAAACCTCTCCATACAGTAGTGCCACCCTGTGCCAACCAGAGTAACCAATGGATGCAGGAAGGCTTGTGCATAAAATTCCCATCTAGTGCCTACTCATCAAAGATCCCCAGACTAGTTTCTGGCTTGTGGCATTCGTTAGTGAGGAGCCTTGGATCTGAGAGCACTGCACCTAGATCTTAGGATCTAATGCAACCCTCCAGCAGCCACCTTTTATCTCTACTTAACTACAAAACTATGAGAATAAAATTGAAAACACAATAATATTTTCAATCTAAGCTCAATAGTTTACATAGTCATATGGATCTGAACTCAGTTCAGCACCCATATATTGGCTCTTTAACAACCATAACCACCATTATCCAATTAGGCAGGATTGGTGTTAAACCACTAAACATCACATGATCACCATCTCTTATGCTAGCGCATAACTGTTATTAAACAGGCAAAATATTGGATGAGTAGGCACTAGATGGGAATTTTATGCACAAGCTTTCTGGCATCCATTGATTGCTGTGGTTGGCACAGGGTGGCACTACTGTATGGAGAGTTTTGCCTGTTTAATAACAGTTATGCGCTAGCATAAAAGATGCTGATCACGTGATGTTTAGTAAAAAAATAATACATAAATTTGTTTGAAGTTTTCCAAATGGAACTGGTCAACTCCCTGATAAAATAAGTAATAAAATTAATTTGTACCCATTGTCACTATTTCTTCAGGCATAATAATATAGCAGGATACCAAAGCCTTAGAAAGAATAAATGAGCCTTTTATTGAAATAACGAAGACCTACTTCTGTGGAGAAATTATTTGTGTCTAAGGATCAAGATCAGAAATTTTTAAAGATTTTAAACATGAGGATTCTTTTGGAAACTTTAAATAGGGTTCTTTTATTACTGATCATATGAATTTCTCAACATGAAGGACTGATATATGGTATTTCCAAAAACTTCTTTAATAACGTATGCAATACATATATATTGCAGAAACAATATACGCTGTATGTTATTCCAAGTACTTTTCACGCATATTGTGTATGATAGGCTGATAAGCTTTAAATATAATATATATTGTTTAACGAATTACATGCATGCAGTAATTTTCAACATGCATGTATATATATATATTGATTGATTTTAGTACTTTAATTAAATTGAAATAATAAACATATCAAAAAATTTTATTGACTAATCAATATTAAATTATTATTATTACTATCACTATTATTACTGTTACAAATACTATTATTAAATTAATGTTGATATTATAGATGAACTACCTTATAAAACAAAACCCAAGATGTCTGCCTGTATATTTTTTTTAATAGCGTTTTAAAATTTTTGTATCAAATCTTAAAAAATCGTGGTTTGTATTTAATTATAAACACCCACATGCATAAAGTTACAATAAATTGATAAAAATACATAATACTGTCAATATATGAATAAATTAATTAAAATAGGATCAGTAAAGCAATACTTATATTATTGTATACATAACATTAAAACCATTTATAATAGTGGCAAACTTTTAATGTAATATTTGAATACATATGTGCGTGTCCGAGTATTTACGTTTCTTTGATATATTTAGACCTAAAGGAGTATTATCTTGAAATATTTGAGTAAATTTTTTTTTTTTAATAAAATGCAATTTACAGTAAAAAAAACAGTAAATAAAACCAAATGATTTATTTTAATCTCTGCAATGTGAATATTTATTTTAATACGACAAATGTGTATATTAATTTTATTAAAGAATATAATACTGTATCTAAAATATTTTAAAATATTATTTGTAATTTTAAAAAGTTTCATTGTAAATTGGTACTATAACTCTTCAAAACTTAAAAAAAATCATCAAATATATATTAGCAACAATGACAAAATTTTTCCGTAAACTGCTAAAAGCGTGAAAAAGTTGAGCGATGATGATAAACAAATCAGTCATATAACCATAAACTATAAGTATACCTAGCCGATAGAAATCTTTCTCTTTCATTGCTAGCTATCTACAGGAAAACTGTATAAAACCTGAATTTAAATTAACCATCTTGACATCGTAAACGAAATGTACTTCTAAACTGTTCAAAATGTACAAGTAAAACATATGAAGACATTCATCATCTTGAAATGCCAGAAAAGAAAATGAAACTTAACATTTTTTATTGAAATAGAAAATTTTTTAAAAAAAGAACTACTTAGGAACACTACACTTCATTTACCTGATTTTAAAATTGCCTGAGACTACAATTCTTACAGTAGTTTAAAATTTTCGGATAAACACTTGCATATTAGATAATTATTGTCATACAGATTTTAAAACTAATGGATTTTCTCTTCATAAATATTTTTTTAAAGAAATGTTATAATTAACGGATGCCATCTCCCAAGAGATTATTAATTCTACACTCTCACCTATAAAGAAATAAAGAAACAACTTGTTACGATTCTCTTAAATATTTTAAAAACTCACTAGTAATTTTTCATTCAAAGCTAACTTTCCATCCTTATTTACTCTTCCATAAAAATAATATTTACTGAGGCTATAACCTCGACAATATGCGTATAAAATGCGATAGTAGAGACCTCTACAGGTGTTTTAACCACAAGCTTATGCTATAGAAGAAAAGAGGGGAACCCTTCTTCCATAAAAATTAAGTTTTGCTCCAACCATTGGGATTTTATAAATAAAACGTCTAAGGGTTTTAATCATTGTAAAAGATTCGAAAAGATTGTGCCAGGATAAAAATATTCTGAATTATTAAAAAAACTATAAGTGAATTTTAAAGTATAGGGATATATGCTTATTTATCATATATGTTTATTTGTCATTATACATAGTAGTTTTGGTTAAATAAAGTTCTTACCAGATGAATGGTAGAACCAAACGAGTATATAAACAGTATATTTTAATTATGCTATTATAATTTAGCACATAGAGAATGAACGTATAGGTGTATGTGTTAAACATATTGTGGCGACAGGTTTTTAATTAAATAATTATAATTAATTATTATACCAAGTTAAAAATAATATTTTATATATTTCATATGTTTTAGTGATCTCAAGTCTAGTTCACGTGGTCAGCTATAAGGTATCTGAAGTCTATGTATAAATAATTGTACTTACGAAAAAATAAAGTCATATTTCACATGACCTAATTTAACAAGCTTATATTACAAATATTATATATAGAGCTTGCAAATAAGCTCTTAACAAGCCTTGCAGGGTTGGGGATATTGTGCAAAGCTTGTTAAGAGCTTATTTGCGAGCTCTATATATAATAATTGTATTTATATAGTTATAATCTTTTATCAGTATTATCCATTGTTTATAATAATTTCATAAAGAATTATTTTGTATAATTACTTAAGTTTGTGTCAATAAGACATATATAGTTGTTCAGTAGAGAAAGCTCCTAATAATTCACATTCTACTTTTATTTATAAATGTTAGCTTAGATAGCATCTTCTGTACTAACACCCGAATGTTCTCTTTATTTTATGAAATTACAAAGTTTATAATAGCCAGATGCCTAGAGGAAAATGAATTAGATTATTTTAGAGATCCAATGAAACGTTTATCCACATTATTAATTGTTGATAATACTCATGTTTCTTTGTCCATTGCTGAACAACCTTATCCAATAATGTATCTGTATCACATTACATAAAGCTACCCTGTCCAATTTACTAGGAAAGTAGGGATAGTCATCAATAATGCTAAGAACTTCCTTATTATATTTATATTTTTTTATTATTGTTAATAAATTACCTTTTATATTTTGTTAAATTATCTTATCTTTGTGTTTCTTTAATATTCATCATTTCTTTAATAGATAAATATAGTCACATGATTTTACCATTATGCATTTATTTAAAAGTACACTATTTTATTAGTAACATTATTTATGTTTATTGCTAGTACTCATATCCAATCTAAACGTTAATGCTTCACTACTTAAGATATGTATTAAATATTATAAAATACCTTTTGCTATTTAGTCATATCAATAATAAAGACTTATAAGTAAAGATTAATATTTTAAACCGTGAGATAACTTTAGATTTGATTTATGCGATATGAAAACTTAGAACATATAAGCTAGCCAAACACTAATATTATTAGATTTATTTAATTATCATAATATTTACATATATATCCACTGCCTATGTATTCACTCATTCACATTCAGTTAAAAAATAAAAATAATAAAAAAACTTACGCAAAAATAAAAATAATAAAAAATTTATCAAATTAAGCACACTGGATATTATTTTTCTTCCATAACTTTTTCTTTCCCATTATAAAAATGTAAAAGCAGTCTCACAAGCAGCAAACTAAATCCATATCAACTTTGGAATTTATACAGACATCCCTACTTGTTGTGATGCTTTGCAGATTCTTGGTTAAATTCTTCAAACTTCAAGTTTTCTGATATAATACAAGAATATTTTACAGTTATTTTTCTGCTACTGTTAAATCAACAACTTTTATTTTATCACTTAAAAAAAGGATATTACATGAATTTTCTTAAATTTTGCAAACCTTTTAGCTTTATGCTTAGAAAGCATCAAACTGGAAAAAAAAAATTGATTGCTTTCAAAGTAACCCAAAGAAACGTTTGTTAACATATATGGCATTCCAAGATGAAAAAATAGCAGCTGCCATAACATAAAATTTATTAAATTTATGAATTTTCAAGTTTTTATTTTTTTTTTGTTTACTTACAATTTTTTTTCTGTTTATTTCTATAGTAGATATGGTTTTGGACAGTGTATATATGCTACAACACAAATTGTGGGTTCATTTTATATATATATCTGTAAATATTAATAATTTTCTGTGAATTTTTAAAGATAAATTGCAGCTATGATATTACCAAGCAAAATACCGATTAGATACTGGTCTTGCCAACTGAAATCATATCACCTAGTAATAGTATTTGTCTAACACACTTGTAAATCAAAAGTAAATCCATTCTTAGTCTAATTTTACTAGAATGGGTAATTTTGGTCTAACCACATTTAAATCAATAATCCGCTTTTAGTTTACTTCCCAGAATTTAATCCATAAAAATAAACTAAAAGTTGATTTACTTTTGGTTTAAAAATAAATAAGAACTATTTAATTGAGATTGCGCTTACGCAAAAAAGTGAAGCTTGTCTAAATCTTACAAAGTTATATGGTTCAGTACTTTCGGAGACCTTGAGTCTCCATAATCATAGCCTACTTTTAACTGAAGTTTAGTTGTGGTTTATGTAAAATTTTATGCAAATTTTATAATGACCATTTTCTGGAGATTGTAAAGCACGATTCTTTCCAGTTTATTGCATAATTATCATTTGCAATAAAACATGCCTCTTTGATTTTTCGTTTCACATCATTGCGCCAAAAAGAATCGTGCTTTACAATCTCCAGAAAATGGTCATTATAAAATTTGCATAAAATTTTACATAAACCACAACTAAACTTCAGTTAAAAGTAGGCTATGATTATGGAGACTCAAGGTCTCCGAAAGCGCTAAGCCATATAACTTTGTAAGATTTAGACAAGCTTCACTTTTTTGCATAAAGCGCAATCTCAATTAATTACTAATCAAAGGTGAAGTAAAAAGTATTATTTTATTTCAATTAAGAACTATTTATTAGATGATATAATTTTATTTGGCAAAGCTAGCTTCTAATTGCTACTTTACTTGAGTGCTATCACAGCTGAAAATTTATCTATAAAAATACACCGAGAATTCCTGTTAAAATTATCATATTTACATCTATAATATGTCTTGGAAAAATTTCTAATTATTATATACACACCACACACACAATTATAATCATAAAGTTTTTAAAAAACTCAGTTAATACCAACCTAGCTGTTCAACAACTTCAGGTGGAAAAACTCGGGAAGCAAAAGCCCTTCTAAATATAGCAGAAAATTCGTTGTCTAAACCACCGATGCCCATTTTTGCAAAGTCCCAATCCGGATTAATAATAGATTGATGCTGCATTTTTCTTAAAAAATAATAATAACAATAAAAATTAAACACTGAATAATTTTTCTTTAATAATGCTGTATTGTACATACAAAAATCATAAGAGAGACACATACCCTCTAGATTTACCAATGAGATTTAAACAGGAATCATTAGCTTTCTCAAATATAACTGTAGAATTGGGGAAACTTTGCCCCATAGTTGCCTAAAAATTAAAAAAAAAAAAATTACATATATATAATTTATGTAAACCCATTCTCCTAGACATGGTAGTTAATTTTATAGCTGAAAACTATAGGAATAAGATAGACTTATTTAAAAAGCCTAAAATACATGATAAATATTTTTATAAGTTTATGTTTAAATCTTAAAATCAAAAATTAATATCTGCTAGGAAATCTTAAGAATTACTAATGTCAACATAAAAGAAGAAAAAAATTAAAAGATATATAGACAAATGACTATATATAAGATCGTATCACTTTAAAACTCAAGTTGGCATATTGCATTTATATTTTAATAATTATTTAAAATTCCTAATTTACTACAAATTGCTCAACATTTCATTCTTTATAAGAGAAGAGTTGAATGCATAATATAATAACTCTGATTAGAGATTTTATAAAAAACATTAATATTTTGGAATGAGCTGTCGCATTTATTTTTTATATCAACTCTTTACATATAAACTTTAAAAAAATAGTTGAAATTTATTTTTACTTTATAAAAAGAACTAATAATGCTTAGTTTATTAAATCTAATAATAAACAGTAGAAATTAATGTTTTATGTGTTCAAATGCATAAATAATTATTGTAATAAATTAGCTTATAAGAAATTATCCATTTCATTTTATTCATAAGTTAATGCTGATAAGATTGCAAAACTTAAACTAAACTGATATTCTCTAGGATGACAAAATAAAGCCTTCAATAAATAAATACAAAGTGGTCATGTTGGAGGAAGTTATATAAAAAAACAATCACAATTATTATGATTATCATATATAGAACTTATTAATTATATCCACAAAACATAAATTAATATTCTTTTATCTTTTCTTTTCAAAATATGATTCAAAATGTTTTCAATATACATATATATAATAACTCCACAAACATTCAAAAATGTTTCTTTTTATCTTATATGAGTTTTTTATTAATACAAAAATGCAAATTATTCAGTGTGCTTTAAAATATGTTTAAATAATATGATTTTATTTATAGAATTTTTGAGTAGTATATTCTCTTTTGAATGTATTTTTAAATAATATTTTAATTTGTGAAGCACAGATAGCTGAACATTGAAATAAATTGAGCTGCTACTGAAACTCACTGCACTCATTAAAATACCCATCCGACAGCCAATAGGATGTCATGATAGCCGTCTAAACGACAAGCTTTCAAACCTAAATACTTACAACTGGTTTAGATATATAGAAAGAAAAGTTGAAAGAAGGGTGGCCGCCCTTTTCTCATAAAATCTTTGTTGTGTGTTTAGATTTGATTGTCGTTTAGATGGCTATCATGACATCTGATTGGCTGTCGGATGGGTATTTTAACGAGTGCAGTGAGTTTCAGCAGTAGCTCAATTTATTTCAATGTATTTTTATATATTTAGAAATGATGAAAATACAAATATTACTAGTTTGCATGAAAAGATTTGATTTTTTAATCTTTTACAAATAATTTTATATTATAATAAAAATAATTAATTGTACTTCATATCATAAATTTATAAGATTTTTATTTTATATATATTTTTTAATTGGGAGACCCTTCACAACTACCAGATATAATAACTGAACATAATGTGATAATAAATTTTGATTCAAATAAAATAAGATTTTAAAAGAAAAAATATTTGAATGTTCATGGCATTACACTTATTTATTGCAGATTAACTGTAACATCCAGCAAGAACCAAACTTCAACGGTTATACTAAAAAAAAAACATACTGCAAAAAAATTATTCTAATTCATAATATTCATTTTTAAAAAATCATCTGTAAAAGATTGAAAAACCAAATCTTCTCAAGTTCTAAATATACCAAAACGTATTTGAAAGAGGATATACTACCCAAATATATTGTAAGTTAAAAGTATAGTACTTAAGTGCATTGTAAAACACATAAAGAAATTTATATTTTTGTATAAATAAATAAAAAAAAATCTCTGATGAAACAAGGAAATGATTTGTTTAAAAATCAAAATCTTTATCTAACAATACTGTAAAATCTCTACTGAATGCTTTCTTTAAAGAGAAATGGGTAAAAACTTTTTCCAGAAATATGGTGGGTATTTTTGTAATTATTTATGATTTATTACAATTCTAAATTAATTTATATAGATTTTAATTACCGACCAACCTAATCACACACATGTTGAAAAGATAAATAATCACCAATATACGTATTTCATGCAAAACCAGCAATCATCAGTTGGTCCAGATACCATCTCCACACATATACGCTTATAAGTGCTCAGATATATATTAAGATAGCCAATCCTCATACTTTAATGAACAGGCTTCAATCTACTCCACAGTCTCTTCAACCATCCATCCCATTGAAAATCTGATGATGGAATGCTCAAAGGCCACCCTGAGGTCGAGATTCTTGTCACACCCATGAATTCCATCATCAGATTTTCAATGGGATGGGCGGTTAAAGAGTTGGAGTGTGGAAAGCCTGTCCATTAAAGTATGAGGATTGGCTATCTTAATATATATATGAGCACTTGTAGCATATATGTGTGGAGATGGTAATCTGGACCAACTGATGATTGCTGGTTTAGCATGAAGTACGTTTATTGGTGATTATTTATCTTTTCAACATATATGTGTTCAAGTGTATCAGTGTTATGAGATAGTGTGGAGAATGGTGGGTCGTGTGAAAGTCTGTGCTCATATACCCTATATATTACATATATAAACACAAGTATATAATAAGCCTGTGTGTTTCAGTTAAAAATTGATATTGTATAGTATATTTAATTGATAATAAAAAGGATGAAATAATTTATAAAATGAAATTGTAAAATATAAATGTAAATTACACAAATGATTTTATAAGTATCACATTTATAGCAAGAATTTATTCACAATTACTTTTCAATAAATACATAAATAATTATTAAATCATTATTTATTAAATTAGAAATTATTATATTTCTTTTAATTTTAAATATATATTTTATATATATTAAACAAAGCCCAACTACATTTATAAGACTCTTCATATCTAAACACGTATCTCCATCTTTTAAATGAGAACATCTTTCTATTCAAGTGCTATGATCAACTAGGCATACTCACAATAGTATTTTGCACTATATAAGATTTAATAGAAAGACGGATGGAGTATTATTAAGAGAGTTACTATATTAAATATATATGATTTTTATTATCTTTATAACTAAATTTCATAAAAACTATTAATTGATTAAGTTTAGAAATAATTTGTTTTTAAAAATGATGTATTTATTTATTTGTTTATTTACATCAAACTCACCTTTTTCGGTTTTGAAGGTTTGCCATCTTTAACAGCTTGTAGGTCTGTCTCTAAAATAAAACAGAAAAAATCTTGAATAAATAAATCCATTCAAATAATTTTTACTATGTCTGATTTATAGTTTTAATGCAAATTATTAACATTGACTTTATATCTGTAAAGATTATTACATGAATATCATATATAATAAAATATGATGAATAAAGAGTTAGAAACAGAGCAATTGTCATATTCCAAAGAATTTAATGACAATAGGTATTGTGGTTAAACAATAAATTAATCCTTGCTTATTATCAACAGTGACTTCATCACTGTCTTCCCTCTAGCTTTTGACCAGTGATCTTCTACCCTTGGTGCGGGGCCCAGAAATTTTCTGCCGGCCGCAGGAAAGTTTGTAATAACAAAATAATAAGAGTTTAAACTTTTAATTAATATAAACAATTTTTACTTATTTTTTCATCTCATTTTTATCCAATTAAAAAAAAAAAAAACAGAACGAAAACAAAATCTAATCAATCATACATAAATTAATTTGTTTTTCTAGTTATCACAGATGTTTATTGGGGGAGGGGGGGTAGAATTAAATTTTTTATTACTTTTCTAAAAAAATTAAAAATTAAAAAAAAGATTTTTTTTATTATCTCCATATATATATAATTTTATCTTGTATATTTAACGTTATTTTGATCAGTTATAGCAATTTTGCTCATCTAAAGCTAAGCAGTTTACATCTTTAAGAAAATTTATCTATAGACTTGTACCGGTCTTTAAGAAAATGTATCTATAGACTTCTGCCGGTCCGCGAAACCTTATCCTTATTTTTACTGGTCTGCAAGTGTGAAAAGGTTGAAGATCACTGCTTTTGACCATAACCATTATTGCATTTTAATTTAGTTAAAATTCCTTTAAATGAAAAAAAAAAATCCAATATAATGACTGAAAAAGTTATAGTAGGAAAAGAACATATTTAAACTCAAACTGAACCTCTAACAAATTAGCGAAGCATTTTGAAGAAAACATCAATAGATCTGATGGTACCTAATCTAAATGTAAGATTCATTACAAAACAATACTTGCAAAACTAAAAAAGTAAATACAGGAATTAAAATTATACTATATATATATGACATCTAATGCTACATTTATAGCCACACATTTCACAACATAATGACCATTAACTGTAGATCTTTTTAACAATGTATTGTGCCAGTCAAAACATGCTTATCCATCTAACACGAGCTGGAACTCACAAAATGTACTTCAAACCCAGTCAAGCCCGAGATTTAGGTCAGGGACCAGCCTGGATTCGAACCCACTCTCCAAGCACCAGATCTAACACCCAATGGATAACATAACAATGGTAGCACACGAGATTTAATTCTTCATCCGGCCCACTAGCAAATCGGAGAAAACAATAAGACTCATGGACTTAAACATATATATAAACAACGTAAATACTAGACATTCCACAGATAAAATCTAACATATTTAAATAATAGGGGCTTTACTAATGAATACTTATGGGCAATTAGTGAATTGGATTGATTTAATAATGAGACAGAAACTGATATATGATGAATTATAATATATTTATTGACAATTGTTGTTGGCAAATGCACGCAGGCATTTTATTTATAAAGTAAC
>JAQFVV010001959.1:0-39952 GCA_028023455.1 Epiperipatus broadwayi | reverse complement strand
ATATTATAATGGTCAGGGTGATCATTAAAGTCTTACTGTATCTTTGCTACAGGGTGCCACCAGGCTATTTGAACCTGGAAAATTTATATAGTAGGTAGATATGCGCTGTTAAAGATTCAACTTTCAGCCCTTGCCACTAGCTCATGGAGACTCAGAGATTTAATATAAAACTTGCTTAAAAGAAATATATTAATATTAAAAAAAAAGAAATAAACCACTGCCAGTAACTAACAAACAAACATTTATTAACGCACATATAAATAAAATTGAGGAATAAAATTTATTATTTTTAGATTTTAATATTAATTTTTAAATTTAAATTACTATTTTAAACAGTCCACACAGATGGACATTTTAATAAATTTTACTTTAGTATGTTGAGTATAGATAGGCTACATAGATTACTCAGTTAAAAACTTTTCAAAACAATTGTTCAATCTCAGACTTAAAGTTCGTAGCCAAACCAATGCCTGATTCCTGCTATACAAAATGCAACCAATGCAATATGAAGATGCTGGCATGCAGTCAGGAATGTGCATCTGCTGCATGATTTTATTTGAAGAACATGATCTTTGTCCAGTACAGGAATGTGCATCTGTCTGGTGAAGAAATCATGTATATAAAATAATTAAAGAGAAATGTTACATTTGGGGGGAGAGTGATCTTACTGCTGACTTATAGTCCCCATCCATAGAACTAAAAAGGAGTCAATAGCACAAGAAATATGTCTGTGTCCATTGCAACACAATGATTACATCCTTGGGTCATGGATTCAGTTGGGCTTTTCCCTGTATGCTAACATGCTTCACATTACATTGATATAAACACCTATATATCCCTTCACTAGCATCGACCCAACTATGAGATAAATAGCCTGAAATTAAAATCCATTCAAAATAAACATAAATAATTAAAATATAAAGTCATTGATGGAATTGCATAGGGAAATTTACAATAAACCCAATGGCATTCATCATAAGATGCCGCATTAACACCAATGACTTAAAAGATACACAAATAAATACATTTTTAGATACTCAACATGAGGTATCATATTTACCAAATATTTTATATTTTAATCAATATGCAAATAAAAAAAAATTAAATGTTAACAAATCTATGCAGCCATCTACTCCCAACTTAAATTTAATACATTTAAATAATATAGTTATTAAATATTAATAAATAAATAAAAAATGGAAATGATTAAATTAGCAAACTCAAATATATAAAATTAAACATTATTGAATGATTTTGAAATCTTAAAAGTCAGATTAAAGTTCATTTTAAAAATTAGGTTAGCTGATTATTAAAAGTTTGTTAAATCTTGACGAAAGTTCTTAATTACTTTTTTTTAAAATTGTATAGTCCATACTTTACAGTAGAAGAGCTCATGATTCTTTGGGCCAATTCCCACGAAGACTTTATTAGTCATCATAATTTCATGGAAGACTGGTCTGTTTTTCATACCATAGTTCTCAATCCGGAGACTGCCTAAGCTAGTTCAATCCTGGTACTATTTTATTGCAGTACCCATATGATTCGGGGTCTGCAACTGTACCATTCATAATTCAACAGTCATTTCATTTGAAATAAATGAGGGTGACAAGTGCATCTTATCACCCTTCTCAAAAAAATCAAGCTGGAACTGTCTTTTAATTTGAATTGTTTTCTTTTTATAGTAATTCTCCAGATTCACTGAACATGGTTTCCTGTTTCAAATGTTCATTAAGGTCCAAGCATTGGTTGCTGCTTTCATTGGACATCTAATTTTTTTTGTTCTCTTATCTATATCTTTCATCTAAGTTTTTTATATAAGAGCCCTAAGGGCTAGTTTGCTTTTCGATAATTAATAACATAATCATTTCCATTTACTGAGATTACATAGGAATCTTTTTCATTTATGTTACTTTTTAATAAAAATATTTTATATTTAGATCTTTACGTTTTTTTATAAAAAAAATACGTTCAAATACCTTTTTTTTTAAGAAAAAAAACTTTTAAAAAAGTTTTGCATCTGTGCAAATATGTATATGTTTAACAACTCTTTAATTTTTTAGCTTTTAGGTTTTATTTACGAACTTAAGTTTCTATTTTAATTTTAAATTAATGTAACGGCATATCGTATACCATTACAATATATGTATATGAAGCATAACTGTAATCAGGTATTAATTTCCATGATTAGTTTATCTAATATTTCAGCTATTATAATTTTTATTTCAAAGTAATTATCATGTGATTCATTAATATACCAATTAATGCATAGTCACTGTATGGTGTGAACATATATATATATAAATTTGTAATAACAAATAATATAAGTATAATAAAACAATTCACTAGAAAAAAATTACAAAATTTTAAAAAATGCCTCTATAAAATTAAAAATTAAAATTCTTTGCTATAGCCAGCTTTGCCAAGCTGGCTATAGCAAAGAATTTTAATTTTTAATTTTATATATGGTGGAATATGCCAAAGCTGGCTATAGCAAATAATTTTAATTTTATATAGGCATTTTTTAAAATTTTGTAGTTTTATTCTAGTGAATTGTTTTAATATATATAAATTTGTAGTAAATACTTTAACATTTCAAACTTTAAATCATCTTATTAGATGCTGTTAAACACATTACAACACAATGTATTAGGTTAAAAGCATTCTTTCAACAAAATAATCATTTCATTTTAGTTAGTTGTTATTATTTAAATTCTTAGTAAATCATCAATTTTATCTTTTAGCAATAATATACATTTCATAAGACATGTGTGCATATAAATATCCAGCTTTAATTCAAGTAACTTTATAAATTCCTTTTATAAAAAACTTTTCAATTGATAGATGATACAATTTTCTCTTGTTGTTATTTTGAAAAAAAGCTACAAATATTTATATTTTTGCTTCAGGAATAAACATTGAACTTTTATGCTTAATTATCCGTAATGTTATCAGCAATATACATTTCAAAATAAATAGATATATCGTTTCTTTTTTTAAAAAAATAATGCTCAATGTATTGTACCTTAAACTGTTAAATATACATTCTATATAGAAAACAGCAAGTAAGAAAAAAACCTTGACTTGAAACCACAAGATTATTTATACTCTTTATTTGCTGGTGTAGCTTTATGATGTAATTAATTCAAACATTGTTATGGATATGCTCAAGTTTATTTCTTTAATCCTATTGAGTAATCATTGAGATTATATAAATATAGGTCAGCATTTCTGACATGTTAAATTAGAATTTTGATTTTTAAAACAAAAAAAAATACATCGTTCTTTAATTTTAAAATCTTACACAGTAATGTCATATTAATAATGATTATATATGCATACATATATTCACACACACAAGTATAGTGAAAATATAATCATTGTTCAGTTATTTATACCATATTAAATATAGAACAAGTAAGGGATTAAAAAATACTTCTTTAAATTTCTATAATAATTTAAGTGATCTTTAAAATGAAATGTCAAAACAAATTGCATATGATTTTTAGAATAAAAGAAAATATCAAGCTGAAAATATTAGTTTGCATTCTGATGTGTTTATAATGATTTAAAATTAGACATAATGAGATAAAGTTAGAGAAGACATCAACTGACAATTTTAATAATAACAACCTTATAAGCAATAGATGAATGGCTCAAACAATTAAATAAACATACTGAATGCATGACTAGGATGGTACAATATAAAATGTGTGAATGTTCATAATACTGTCACATGATATTCAAGTTAAAATTTTCTTTGTTATGTGTATTTTTTAAGGAAAACAATTACTTGTTCTACCATAACAATTTTTTATGAAGCATTTTATGTAAAGGAAGTAATAAGCATTTTATTCAAAGCAAATAATTCAACAAATGACATATGGAATAAAAAATTTTGTGGCAAAAAATGCTCAGAAAAAGTCAGTGCCTGTGGTTTAACTATCATGCAGTACTGAATCATGAAAAAAAAATACAATTACAGTACATAAATTTAAATGTGATATTTAGCAAGAGGAAAAATAGATTCAATAATTCTGTATTTATATTTAGTTTTGGTTAGTGTATAATTATAAAAATGACAGCCTGAAAGGGCATCATTTTCATAATACTTACATTTTTGTAACATTTTTGAAAATTTTTTTGTTAAAGCAACTTTTTAGCAAATTTTTTAAAATAAATATTTTAAAAAAGAAAGTATTACAAGAATGATGGCCGTTATATAGGTCAGGTATATATCTGGTTGTATTATATTTTGCATGTTTATTTTTTATTATATATAATGAATAAACTTTTTTAAAGACAAAATTTATTAATTATCTATAAATACAGTTGTTTTCTTGTAAATCGATATACATTTATATATTGTACATATGTGCATGTGTACGCATACAAATAAGTTTCGCAGAGTAATGCATCTGTCTGCCATGGCCATGATTCAAGTTAAAATATAGTCTTGCTTGAAATAACTTGAATCTTATATTAGATTCTAATAATATTTACTTTTTTAAGGGAGTTATGCAATAGTCAATCGGGCTAAGTATCTAATATATTTTTATAAGAAAATGAGGCTTTAGATATTTTTTTACCAGATGGTAAAAGAAAGGATGAAAAATTCTAAATATTCACCATCCAATAGTTAGAAAGCTTATTGTGTAATGCCTTTTAATTCACTGCTTATGAAACTGTTGGAAAGACTTTTTTCAGAATAAGTTATTTAAAACCTGAATGATATTTTGCTTGTATCACATACACACACATATGTAGACTGAACATCTGCTACTAATATATGTAATATATAAACTACTATAGCAGAATGTATGATTTAATAATAAGCATAAATATAATTGTGGAAATAATAAGTAGGATGTACATACCTTTAAAATCTTTAAGTTTATTATAATAAGTATTAAATTATATATTCTAATATTTTTTGTATTAGCTATATATTGGCTGATTTGACTGTGTGTAGGAACAAACTTGAATTTTTGTGTATTAAAGAAATTTTTGGATTGAGGCCATGCAATTTTCAAATTAAATTTTTTTTTAAAAAAATTTATTACTATGGCTATTGCTACTGCTGCTGTAATCCACCACTATCACTACTATTAAAACTGCTACTCTTACTATTACTACTACACTACTACTACTACTACTACTACTACTACTACTATTATTATTATTATTATTATTATTATTATGTTTCAAAAAGGGGAACTTTATTCAATCTAGAAAACAGATTAAGTTATTAATTTTCATTTACATGCATTTACACTGATATTTCCGATTGTATATATTGTGTCTTTGTCTTTTTTTAAGTCTATTATTGAGGAAAGTATTATTATTATTATTATTATTATTATTATTATTATTATTATTATTATTATTATTATTATTATTATTATTATTATTATTATTATTATTATTATCGAATGACAACTCTATATTGTGTAATAACTGTCTAATACTTGAAGGCCAGCTAGGTTGATTATGGGCCAGCTAATTAAAACAGGTTTTAAATTTGCTCATAACTTAAAAACAATTTCAAAATTTATATGACTTATGGACATGACAGATAATTACATTAACTATTATATTTTATAGTCCCTTAGTTTATAAATAGTTTTTATGAAAAATATTTGATTATAAGTATTTCTTGTCAAATTCTTCAATATTGATTCAACATACTTCACTCTCAATAGATTTTCATCTATTAGTAGACTGGTCATGTTTTATTATTATAAATTTTTCAAATGGTTAGTATGAATTAATTAAAGTAAGTAAAAAATTATCACTAGGCGAATATATTACAAAATAGTGATTTTATTAGTTAATCAGAAAACAGTTATGAATACTTGTTGGCATTATATCTAACCTCAGTTGTTTAACTAAAACTTGCATAAACATTGATTATAGAATAATGAGATATATGTGCTATATAGAGTATTGTTACCAAAAATCAAAATATAGATGAAATATATGTGTTTGAAATTGAGCCTCATTTTGTCATAAAGGGTTTTACAAAATTATAATCTCAACAACTTTTTTAATAAGCAATGTTTTCCAAAACATCAGAAAAATACAATAAGTTGCCATAATGAGTTTTGATTAAAGCAGTGCTATCAGATAATTCATTTTTAAATAGTTTCAGTATAAAATGAAGCTTTATACTGAAATGATATATATATAAAAGAAGGATTGATTTTTTTTATTCACTGTGCTGTTATTTTCATAATACAAAAAAAAAAAAATTGTGTGAATTGTATAAATTTTATAAAAACAAATTTAGCGATTAACAGTTTTTATTTTTCAAGCATAATATTTTAAATATGTAAAAAATTTTATTAACAAAAGTATATCTTCAAGGTTAAAATATTTTTTAAAAAAAGTTTGGAAATTGTGAATTTTTAAAAAAATATTATATGCATTTTAAAAATATTATTGTGCTTTTCAAATTTTTTTTTTACAACCTTGGGATAGCTTTTATATAAAATTTTACTAAAAAAAAAGATTTTTTTATTTTTATATATACACAAATATATATACACATAGTATTTTCTTAAACTAAAATCTGTACGTTTTACTAGTTTCATAATGAGAGTCTACATGTTTTTGTTTTTTTTGCCCAACTGTCTTCTCTTCGTTTTATTTATTTCTTTTTAATATTTTATTACTAATATTTTGTTCTGCTATTTTCTTTTTCTTTCATTTATTTTTTATTAATATTTTCTATACTGTCAGTAGCAGCACCAGATAAAGAAGATTTTGGCGCCTAACCAGATTTTAATCACATCCAAATTATATCACACTATCTCATTGTTAACCTGCATACCTACATGCTGCAGCTCTAAATGTACATACAACATGTCTAAAAATAATTGATAAATATTTCTCTTTAACTGATGATAGTAGTGCTACTCTAAACTTTTGGTGTATAGTTCAAGAAGACCATGGTCATGTTACTTTTATTTTTATCTTTGTCTTCTTATTTTATTTACTTTTTCTTGATATTTTATTACTACTATCCAAATTGTCAGCAGTTATATTCAGTGTGAGTTAATCACAGTCATTTAGATCGCAACATATATTAATAAATCTATATAAAATATCTTATTAAATTGATAAACAATAACTTCCATATATTATATTGAAAATTTTACGAATGAGCAGAAAAAAATCTTTATTGAAATGGTATCAAAAAATCAATGTCAATTTGAGATACCTAATAACAATAATAGTGCGTATTGTTTATATTCTCTTTAACTATATATATTAACCTGTATATATATATATACACATTCAGTTTCTAAGTGAAAGAGCAATTGTAGTAAATTACTCATAAATCCTTTTAAATTTAGTTTTAAAATACTGAAGACTTCAAAGACTCAATCTCAAGTAATAATTAACTTTGTAAAAACCCCATGAGAAAAACAAAGTTAAACATCTAAGTAAGTCGTCACATGACTTCAATTTTTTCCAGATTTATCACATTTAAAAAAAAATAGTGCTATTTATAAAATACAACCTGGTCCCAAACTATAAAAAGCAATATAGCTTGTGACAAACAAATATCTAAGGCTGGGGGGGGGGGCGTGAAATATTCACCTAAAAATAGCTGAAAGAAACCCTTGGCATAATTAAAAGCCATTATAACATTTTTTTTAATAACAAATTTATTTCAAATTTGCAATTATCATATTTCAGTGCATATATATGGCAACCATTCGTTTATATGTACGTTCATTCCAACTTCAAGGAAAGGAGAGAAAAAAACTGTCCTAGAAACTAATTTTTCAATAACCATACAACATAATTTGTGGACCACAAATAATTCCACACAGGGAACAAGTTGGTTCATTTTTCTGTTTATTTGATATTTTGCAATGCTGACTTTTAATTTTTTTCAGCAGAAAACTTTACTTTTTGAAATATTTCATCACTATGTTTAATTGCAGTCTTCCAATGTATTTTATTCTCTGCTATTATCTTCCAATGAAAACAATCAATATCAATATCTACAAATAGAAAAGGAAAAAAAATGCAGGTTGTACAATTAATAGACAAAATGTATGCTCAGTATAATCACAGATATGCATATTTTGATTTAGCAACAAATCACTGACTTCTGGTTTTGATTTTATAATAACTAATCACAATGAAATATGATTTATATTAGATTACACTTGAAGATAAAGATACACTCTTTGTCACTGATTTATCTTTACTTCTTACTTTTATTTTTTCTTGTTTGTAGAACTGATGTTTGATTAGTTGGCTATAATAATTTAAGGAATATATTCTTATCATTAGATATTTTTAATAGATAACTACTTTATAAAGAGAAGAACTATTTTTTTTAAAAAAAATTATATGTTTTGTTTACATACCTTCAAATTTTAAATATCATTAACAATAATTTCTATAAATTCATTTTAAGTTTTCTTAAACATCCTGTGCCAATTAACTATTAATATAAAGTTGTTCTTATTAATTTAGGATCAATATGAACTGACACTTGAAGTTTATATATATATCTTAAATAGACAAATCTTTAGTTGGTCAACTAAACTATTTTTTCCTTGAAGAATAATATGGTAAAATCTCCCAGTACCAAAATAAGTGAAATGGAATTCATTATTTTACCCTGAAAGAGCTAAAATATTTGCCTTAATAAGTTTAATAACTGAAACACAGGCTTATTATATACCTGTGTCTGTATATGTAATATATAGAGTATATGAGCACAGACTTTCAGACAACCCATCAGTCTCCACTCTATCTAATAACACCAATTCACTCAAGCACATATATGCTGAAAAGATAAATAATCACCAATATACGTATTTCATGCTAAACCAGCAGTCATCAGTTTAGTAACTTACTTAATGGATTATCTTTCAATCTTTCCATTTATGTCATACTTTTGAGGACTATCTCAAACATGATTATATAAATAATATGATCAGCAATTACAGGGTTGATGTTTCTAAAATTTCAATACATTTTTTTTTCTATTTGAAGATACAATTTTGGATTCAGCTTTTATTTCATCATCAAACATTTGATAGATATTAAACAAAAATCTTTTAATAAAAAAAACTTATAAAGTCAGTCTATATCTAAGAAATCATTCTTTTTCAAGACATTATTGCTATCAGTATAGACAAAATACTTAGAAAGGAATTCATTAGATGTAAAGGGGAAAATGATGTGTGGTGATTTCATAAGTTTAAAAGTTTCATTTCAATAATTAATAATTTTGCAAAGCAGAATGAAGATATATTTTTCCTGATATAAAGTAAGTTTGTATTGGAATCAATGCCATGAATAATATTGGATCTGGAAAATTATACACAAGCACAGATAGATTAGCCTTTTAATATGTTATAACACTTCAAATTCAGTAAACATATTTAATTTATTCAGGTTGATAATTTTTCCTAAAATCATTTTTTCTAATTTCATTATTATTTATTTTATTACAGACATATAAAGTCAAAACATTATTAAATGGATTTGTCTAACATTGTTATGGACATGGATATTTTGACATCATTAGATTTGTCAAGATTAATATATCACATTTATTTTTAAATGCTTTTATTGAAGTTGAAAAATCAATTTGTTTGTAACTTCTGACCTTTTTAAGTTAGAATGATATTTTAAAATCGAGGTTTAATATATACAAATTCAATAAAATTGCTTGAAAATTGATGTATAACTGTTACACCAGCCTAATCCATTTAAAACACTTATCTTTTCAATATGTCAACTAGTTTCATAAATATGGAACAGAGAATGGGAAAATATTAAAAATATTCAATAACTTTCACACATCACAGTTAATTATTCTTAGAACTTTAATTTATTTAAAATAATAACCACAAGAGGGCAGTCATAAATATGTTTTTTCTTTCAATTTAATAACAATTTTTAGACCATTTTAAATTCTTAATGTACATATCATATTTAATCATTAAAACCAGTTAACACTTAGACAATCCCGATATCAATAACTATCAACAATCTCAAACTGTTGTCAAGGAAATCTTTTAATAATATTAAAATGATTGTTATTGATATTGGGATTGTCTAAGTGTTGACTGCTTTTAATGATTCACTTATAAACCCATTTAGCCTTAAACATTATTACATTTTATATTCATATTTAGTATGTATACATAATAATAGATGCATAATAAATTAGGATACTTAAGTATTAGTTTAGACACCAAGATTGATTATGGATAATTCCGGTTACTAAGGTTGGTAGCTATGTTTTTTATTATAAAATTTTCAAGAGCATAGTTATTCTGTAAGCACAATGAATATATTTTACTTTTTAATAGCAAAAAATATCAATAAATTGATTATAAATTCCTTTTAACTTTAATGAATAGCAATAAATATAATTTCCATTCACAACATATAATTTACTTTACAACAGTGGTTGTTCAGAGGCTTGTGCTGAGAGTCCAGTGAGTTTTTTACAATAACTGCCCCAAGGAGAAATGATATTATTCTCTTGGATGCTATTAAAGAAAATATGGCCAGTGGATTTTTGATATATTCAGATTTCTAGAAAGTATATAAAACACATGATTTATGCTATTCTGGTTTTAAACATTTTAAGATCAATCACTGATATAATTTTGTGGATCCATGTTCAGCTGTGCATATACAAAACTTCAAAAAACTATGGGGTCTAGCCAAATAGCATAACAAAAAGCATTGGGGAACTGTATGACAACACACCCAAACCTATTTATCATAATTTATGTGGTAACACATGCACAAAGAAAAAGATATATTTGTGAAAAGTCCAGAAGGAATATCAGGCTGCCACCATAAATAACTCATTCTAGTTGTTTTTTTTTAAATCCCTCTAGCTTGAATTATTTAATTTATTTTATTTAAAATTTATTGTCATAGTTTTGTGTTATTTCTGTGAATGAAACTTATAATACATTTTTTGCTATTTTTTAAAGTTAACAGGAATTTATAATCGATTTATGATTTCTTTTGATATTAGCAAGTAAAACATATTTGTTAGGGTTGTGGGATAACTATACCCTTGAAAATGTAAAATATAAAACAAACATAGCTGTCAACCATAGTTTCAGAATTATCTGTAATCAATCTTTGTATTTGGAGTATTCCTTAAATACCTAAATTAGTAGTCAAATTTTCTATTTAAAATTGTTTGATAGTTTTTACTTTAAAACGATTGTTTTTTTTTTTTAAAAAGCAAAACTAGCAAACTCATATTATTTAAAATGACCTGGAAAAATTAAAAAAGAAAACTTGTGATAATTATTTTAAACAATGATCAACAAATTATGCTTAGCATTTTTTTAAAAAAAAACTATTTAAAGTAGAAATAAAATCTATCAAAAAATATTAAATACAAAACTTAGTTACTAATTTATTATATGTATATAATTATATATACATACTAACTATAATATGCAGATTAACCATTCTGACATGCACTTAAATTTTAGCATTCCAGTGCATTTTCTGATGTTTTTCTTTATCTCACAAATCAACATAAAATATATGATTAAATGATTATTACTTATCTGAAAATAATAAATTTGACTTCATTTGATATATGTTTTTGTTTACTACTGAAATAAATTTTAAATGTTCACATTTTGTTTCTGTAAATATTAAAAAAATGAGATCGTAAACAAAACAAAGACTTAGCTGTCATTGTTTCTAGAAAGATTATTTTCAGTTTATAAAATCAATGAAATATTTCTTAATTTTTATTATTTTTAAACATCCTAACAAATAATTATTTATTTCTCTGACATTTAACAAATTATGTTTTGAAAGTTTAAATTTTTTGAATATTTATTGCAAAACTGCGATATTTTTTACACTCATAAGTTTAAGTAGATTTGCTTATGTAGAAACTAAGCTTGTAAATTGCTTCAGGCCATATTTATGTTAGCTGCTAATATAACATATCTTTGAAAATAAAGTACTTCAAGTCAAAATAAGTTATTAATAATTTATATTTCTTGATATCTAATAAATATAGTGTAAATTATTTTTTAAAAAATATCTAAAACTGTAATAAATTCGCAAATAAACATGTTTTTGCATCATTGAAACTACAATGTCATAAAACATCAAATATTTTACAGCCTTGGTAACAGCCAATGGCTAAACATGGTATGTCTATTGTAAGAATGGGAATTTTGAATTTCTACCTTCTACTTTAAATTTTTCAGTGAAAATTTATTATAATAAAATATACCCTTTTACATGCATTTTAAGGTATAATACTTATGAAAAAAATCACCAGGGGGAGAATTGGTCAAAAATGAAATAATTTACATCAATTGATAATTAGGTTAAGAGTATATGTATATATTAACTTTATGCACAAATATTTAATGACACTATATGTGTGATATTGCTTTAAAGTAAAATTATATGCATTAAGTAAAGTTCATTTACAATACATAAACATGTATTATTATGTACACATACTAAATATGATATATACATAAAGGATATAAATTTTAACTTATAGAATAAATATCTAATGATATATAAATATAAACTATGAGTGTTCAGTCTATTTAAAATACAATATAGTTTTACATTTTCATTTATTGAGCCAATACTAAAAACTTAAAGATATAATAGAGATAAAAATTTTTTTATATTAAATACTTTTATTGATTGTGCACTAAAAAGAAATAGAATTGTTCCTTCAACCACAATTGGAGTTTTTAGATTTAACTTGAAATAAAAATATGTGGGGGGAGAGGGTCCAGACATTAATTAAGTCAATCTTTATTTTTTATACTAGTGAATTGACATAATTAATTTCTGGACCCCCCTGCATGCTTTTATTTCAAGTTAAATCTAAAAACTCCAATTGTGGTTGAAGAACCAACTATTTTATTTCTTTTTAATGCACTGTCAATAATAGCATTTAATATAAAAAATTGTCTCTATTATTTCTCTTTTGGTTCTAGAGTCATGTAATGTTATGTCAATGGCTATTACAAAATAATATTTACTTTTTCTAAATTCCATGCTAATGTGATATGGTTGATTATTTTGGAGATATCTAAAGATCCATTTTAAAATTTATTGTTTTCATCCTGCAACTACATTAAACTTTATTTTACTTCTCATATTAAAAACTTAAAATTTATATCAGACAAAAGTTTTGAAACCAAGTTATTCTGCTTGAAAATTATATATACCTGACACCAGTTCAATACCTATACATTTTAATATCTCAGTTCTTTAATAATTGATTGTACTCTTTTTTCTGGGTAGGAAATGTTAATAATAATAATAATAAATCTTTTTCTACTCATATATAATATAAAATAAGAGAATCTCTCTACTATTGCACCATCTGAAGTATGTTTAAAAAAATCAATGATTGTGCATTAGGTAATTATTGATTATTCAAGTATACATCAAATGACATTGGAATAAAGAATTTCTTTTGTTATACATTTTATGTGATCTAAAAATTAATTACTTTATTACTAATATTATAATTAAAAAAAGTTATGAAATATTTTTAAGACTTGGAAATTGTATGTTGCAAAAATAAAAAATGTTGAAATAAAAAACATTACATATTAATTATATATTATTATTTAGATTAAATTATATATGCAATCCTGAGTCTTGTCAATATCATTTATTTTTAGCACCATACCAATAATGACAAAATTTTTATACACTACTCTCTTAATATGATTCAATCATTGTACCAATAAAGCATATTCCATAAAATATTATCAGTAATAATACCGAGATTGACATAAATCAAATATGACTGAGAATACAAACCTAATTAGTGTATTCTGCAAAACAGTAAACCATAGGTTAAATATTGGCAAAAAGTTAGACCAAAATGCATATTGTCATTTTATCCATTTGTATAATAAAGGAAATCAGATTAAATGAAGACAAATGCACATTTAATATTTAAATTTGTTAATGACATTTTAAGAAAAATAAAAATCCAAAATCATTAAAAACTTAAGCAACTAAACAAAAATAAAATTGTTAAAAATCATCAAATCTATGAGTTCTATTAAGAAATCAATTAGCTAGAATACACTTAGCATTCATTAATTTTACTCATGACATATTTTTGCTGTCTAGTATTGAAGTATATATGTAGAAGTTATGATTACAATCAAATATAAAAGAACCAACTGATTTTATAAATAGTATGGAGGAAACTGAAGTTGTTGACTGATTTTTACCTCTTTAAATAATTTCTCAACAGCGGTAAAGAGATTTATTGTAGACATAAGAATGGAGTTATAATTAAAGGCCTTGATAAATATTTTATGCAAGAACATAGTTTTAAAATAAAGTTCAGAAATTAAGATATAATCATTCCTATGATGTTTTGTAGATGTGAAAATTCAACATAGATAAAAGGAGATAAGAAATTTATTTATATAGTCCTGGTTAAGATTGTAATATTATGGATAGCAGTGGTAAATGAACAAAAGAATAGTTAATTAGAGTAAACTTTTATTTGAAGCACAATCAACTAAGTTTACTTTTTTACATTTCAAAGTTTTTCCACTATCTCTTAATGGCAATTTAAATTAATAGTTTAACATTTTAATTTTAATATTAAAATCATTATTTAATAATATTAACCAAGAAATATAAATTTGCAAATAAAAAAATGTCATAAAAAATTATAGGGAAATTTTTCAAATATAGAAAAAAAAATTAGTAAAAATCATAATGAAAACAGTTTTTTTTTTATTGGCTAATTGTCATATTGTATTTAACAAAATCTATATTGAATAAATTTCATTTTTTTAATGGGAACAAACAATTATAAAATCACTACAAAACTATGAAATTATAGTTCTAAAATTTAAAACTGCATTTATATTTATGAACTTATAACAAAAATTTTAATACTATGGTTTTTGAGAGTATATCAATTATAGTTTGTTTTTTATTGCTGCTTTGAATTTTTTAATTTGTATTTTTAAAAAATGAACAACATTTCAAAAAACTTTAAGTATAAACAGGAATATATTTTTTAATAATTACTATACAAATATTTTGTAAAAATAATCACAAATATTTAAATAAAGTATGAAATTATGCATTTTTTTGCTTCTTCTTTAACAACAATTAAAGGACAGATTATTAAGATTGTTTACACACCCAAGGTCAAATAATCTACAAATCAATGCTCTCCTAGGCTTTTATCAGCTCATCTGTAATTTTATTGGGTGAGATACTCTGTAGGCTACTGACATCTTTAGATTGCTTTTAACTAATAAATCAATATTTATTTTATTTTTATTTTCACCAGCAAATAAGTTAACAAAACAAGGCTTAAAATAGCAAAAAGAGTGACTTAAAACTAAAGCACTGCAATGGCATCACAATATTCCACTAAGCACTGATTATCAGACTTATAGAGTTAAACTGTCTTGTGATGAGATAATTAGAATCATTAGAAAAATATATAATAAATAAAAAAGTTGAAAGTACAATGGAAAAGTGATGAACAGATGATAAATTATTACTGAAAGTGCCATTCCCATGTTTATTTCTACTTGAAGCTTTGGGAAATCTGATAGCAATAGTAGTATAAAGATACCTGTGACATGAATTTTTGTAATTATATATTGTTAGATTATTAGAGTGATGAAGAACATTTTATGTATTTCATTTTAATTGATTAAAAATTTTTGCTTGAATAAAATTATTTATTTATTTATTTTAAAGACAAAAATTATATGAAAATCTAGATTGGAGTTTTTAAGATGGCATTAATTAACAGTTCATTGACCATCATGGGGCTGAGCAGGGATAATTTATTTATATAATTACCATGATTTATTGAAAATAACAATCAAACTGCATTGCTTAAATTATATTCTCAAAGTTTAAAAAAAAGAGACATTTAAATAATTTTGATAAGGGTAAGTCTTTTGATCTCAAATACTAAAGTAGACTTTCAGAAAAACAACAACAAGAACATTATCACTGCTTAAATTTAAATTTTTTTATTATTTATGTTTAAACTGGAGTCTTTTATCAGTCATTCTCTAGTAGCTTTTGTGCACAATAAATGAAGAAATATGGTGATATATCTAATAACATTGACTTATATATATAATGACAAGAGTGACACATCTCTAAGGGCTGGTATATTAATGCCATGCACCTATGTCAAGTCATTTTATATAAAAAAAATGTCTGATATACAATTTTTCTTTTAAACATAGATTAAACAATGATTGCTAGCAGAATGATTACCAAATCTGTTGATATGTTTACTGAATTGCAATTTTATCAAAATTAGTTAATTTTTACTCCTTTTAATAACTTTGCCAACAAATCACCCAATATTACATATGTAAAGATGGACATTTATAGTAATGTTAAATATGTAATGCTTATAATGATAAACATCTCCCAATGACTAAATTAATGCATTAATATAACCAGTATTTGGAAGTTTATTACTCTAGATGTTAGATATTATCAATAAAATTTAATTTTACATATGCAATCAGTAAAAACATAGGCAGAAAGATCTTTAGCTGGAAAGGATTGATGCATACTATAAATTCTGCCACTGTTGAATTCATTAACACAAATGAGAGATATAATAAACTTAGAAATAATACAATTATACAATATTTATGTTAAAAAAAAAGAGTGCACTTACACACTTTATAGAATTTATTAAAATACATCATAAATGTAAAATGACAACATAATTTTCATTTTCTTAATAATCTTAGTGATTTTGTCATCACTTTCTCACATTTGTTTTATTTTTTTCAAAAGGAAATTTTATTCACAAACCATAAGAATCATTTACAAAAGGAAGGACAATTACATATCGACCTCAAAGAAGACCAGTCAACAAAATCAGAGGTTGCGCTTGTATATATATAAACAAAAAACAATTAATTTCATATCAATTACATTAAGACTTTATATTCTTTTCATCATCGGTACTACATTTTGATTTAGGTTTATTAGGGCCCAGGTCTGGTTGAACGTCCAATTCTGAGAAAATTTTTGATCTAATTCTTTAATTTTTTTTAGTAAGTGTAAAGACATTTTCATCATGTCATATTCTTCTTCACTCTCAAAGATAGTCTTATTTCTCAATGACCAAATGGAAAAATTTAAAAATGTTGCCAATCTTATTACCCCAAAATGTCCACTCTTGAAGGCCTTAGTCAAATTTACACAAGCTGATTCTTTGTTTTTAATGAAAGATTTAAAAATGTTTCTTATGCTATTCCAAATTTGACACTCCTCCAATATATGTGCCATTGTCTCATCACTACACCTACATAGTGTGCATATAGGGGTCCAGATTATAATTCCTTTTACTATGTAGGAAGTCAGCAGTAGGCAAGGCCCCAAGGTTAACCTTGATTAAAAAATTAACAAACCTCGGTTCCAATTTTAGATGTTTGGTCAACCTGGAGAACCTCGATATTCTAATCAAAAGAATATTGTCAATTTTAGTTTCTTCCAGATTCATAAGATCATAGGTGTTCCAGTAGTTTAGTTTGTTATTAAACATTGTTCCTGGCTTCATTTTTAGATGGTTAAATACTATAGAGATTTGCTTTTGAATCCAAAGCCTTCCACTTTTGGGAGGTGGCCTATCAGTAGGAGTTATTTTTTCTGGGAATATTGGCCCTTCCAAAATCTGGTAAGTACATTATGAAAACACTGTATTAATAAGATTTTGATTGAGTGTAGTCCTATGCCATTCATCTGTTTAGGTTTCTGTAGGAGGCGCAGGCTGATGACAGAAGCTTCCCCCCCAACACAGCTTCCTACATTGGGTTTCGACATTCCTTATAAAGGTTTTGTCGATGAGAAGCCTACAAGGAAGTATGTAATCTTGGGGAGCATGACAGCATTCATCAGTGCAATTTTTCCGAACAAAGACAAATAAATCTTTCCAATGATCCAATAAATTTTGTTATCTTAGTTATCAAATCATTTTAAATTTCCTTCCTCATTTTAGATGGGGAGACCACTAGCTGAAAACCCAGGAACTTCTGAGGTGGAGCCTTAAATATGCCAGGAATTTGCTTGCCAGTCGTAATCGACCAAATTGCTGACTTCTCCTTGTTGAATCTTAGACCAAATTCACATTCGAATTGGTCCAAGAGCTCCTCTAGTCCAGCAAGCTCCTCCTGCAAAGCAAGAAAAACCACCACATCATCCATATAGGAGACATGATGAACCCTCTCTCTTAGCAAAGGCATGGATATCCTTTTAAGAGATGTCTCGATGCTTAGCAGAAGGGGATTCACATAGGCAGTGAAAAGGAGCACACTCAGAGGAGAGTCCTGAGGAATAGAAACAACAGGCTTAAATCCTAGGGACACCCTCCCATCCAGAGACAAAAACACTTCCCTATTATACAGGAGGTTCTCTATCATCTGGAGGTAGGCAGCTGGTACTTTGAGTCTTTCCAGGATCTTCATGAGTGTGTCAACTTGAACGCAATCAAAAGCAGCAGCAAAATTGAGCTGAACTACCATTGGCAAGATCTTCATGCAAATGTGGTCTATCATTAGATAAAATCAGCTCACAGCATCGGCCGTTGAGCTCCCTTTTTTGGCAAACTGGCAATTGGACAGCTGATCAATTATAATATCTTGTATGTCATTTTTGATTAGGGCCTCAACTGTCTTTACCAGTAGAGAGATCATTGATATTGGCCTGAGATTCCCCAGATTCCGAGGTCCTGCTAGTTTCTTAACCAGAGGAACCATGGCAATTGGGTTGATCCCTGGAAGTTCCTGGCAGCCATCAGCCAAAAGATCTGCCATTCTTTTAAAAAGATCTGCCATTTTTTTAATGATTGGTGCTGAGAAAGCACTTAAATGAAGCAGGAGGAATTTTGGGATTCCATGCAAGCCAGGGTGTGTTTTGTCTAGCATCATCTTTAATTTATCAATAAATTCTTTTTTCTGTGATTTTGTGGCTTGAATTTTTAATTAAATTAAATTCTCTTCTTTCAATCATGATTCCACCTGGCTTAAATTTTTCAACATAATGGTCACATATCCTGGCCAACATGGAAGACCCTCCATATAGGTTGCCATCTATCTCAATCACTGGGTGCCTTGGCCTTTCTGCCAGCTCCAAGGGCCCACCTAAGATAGCCCCTGGTCCAGCAGTGCTGATGATATATAAATTGTCACAATCTCTTTATAGAAAGATATTCCGCAACTTCCTCCTGTTTACTTTTGTATTTCAGTTTCAAGTCTATGATAGATTTGACATTCTGTGCCTCACTGGGCAAGTTCATTAGTTTTGTTGCAATCTTATCCAATTCAGATAATAGCCGAATAGGACCCTGGGCTTTTGAGGTGCATTTAGTAATCAATTTAGTAAGTATTTCAGTAAATTTCATCCATGCATGATATGGATGAAGATTATTCAAATCAAATTCTTTGAACATTATATATGTCTCAGATACTAGTTGGATGCCGATATTTGTTCGAGTTAACATTCTTATAGTTCTGGGGAACTCCTGTGCTGAGTCATTAGAGTTATTAACTGAAAATCACATTCAATTGAAAAGTGGTCTGAAAATGTAATTGGTCACAGTTGCGCCTTCAGGAATTTAAAAATTTCCAGGGAGACGAAAAGCAAATCAATCAGTGTTTTTGCCTTCTTATTATAGAAGGAGAAGGCCCCATATGGAAACAGTGATCGACAGCTCATCAATTTCCGATTAATCAATCGTCCATATCTATCTTGAAAATTATCATATGTTAAGTTACAATCCCCAATAATTAAAGTGAGAAGGGGATTAGTCCTCAATGCTATATTTATATTCTGCATGATTTTGTATATGATTTCAGGTTTTCTAGGAAGATAAAGGTTAATTAGGTTAAAAGTATAATTCTTAAATTTGATAATTGCAATCAAGCAGTTATTATCAATTTTGATGATTTTAAAATAGGTGATAGGGAGTTTTTGTTTATTACAATTGCAATCCCTCCTGCAGCCATATTTGAATATGAATAATGAAAAAAACCCAAAGGTATTTATTTTACTAATAATGTGTTGATCAGTTTTGTTATGTATCTTTGTCTCCTCAAGACATAATAAATCAGGGCTACGAACATGGAACCATCACTCCAAAGCAAAGGCCCTTGCCTGTGAATTCAAGCCCCTAATATTCATTGAGGCAATTTTAATCATCTCACAGTTGGATTAAGAAAGTCAGAGCACGCTTCCAGCTCTTCATCAGTTTCATTCTTCTTTTGATAGTGCTCATTTAGCTTCATGGCAAGTTTCGGCAACTGTGGTGTTACTTCTTGATCACTGATTTTGGGAGATTTAATTGTTTCATTTTTAACTTCTAAATTCTCTTTGTCACTATATGCGACAATGGTCTCTAGATTGTCATTGATAAATTCAAGTGGAATGGGCTCCATCAGTGGATCATTTGGAGAGGAATTTAATCTTGTTTTCTTAATTAATTGAGGTGTTTTATTTGTAATATAAGATTATTAACAATTTAAAAATGAGATAGTTAGTTCTAAATGATTATCATTTTGCTGAACTTACTTATTTTTTATTTATTAATTTATTATTTTATTAATTTATTATTTAAAAATAATAGTTTCTGAAATTATTTTTTGTTGATATTTTTTCTTCTTCTAGATATCTGTTCTGTGAATTAACATTATGTATAACTGATTTTATCATAGATTTGTGTTTTAAAGATTTTGTACATTATTCCAATAAAATTATTTAATGTAAAAATATTAAGTTTTAAACCTTTGTATTTTTTCTTGTTCTTAGACATAATCCTTAATGTTCTTGTGATCCCAAGTTAGTTCAAGCAAAACAGTCGTACAGTAAAATGCAGTGGGTATTGTATGTGGACATCCAGAGAATTATGTGAATAGAGCAAAGATAAAGATCATCTTTAAAACCCACTCATATATTATTTTATAAATTTGAAATTTGTTTATAGATGGCCTATACATTCATGGCATGGTGTGATCAGAGTTTTGATGATGGTCAGTATATCAAGGTTCCAGCATTTTTTAACATATATTATTGTAGGTATTTTTACCACTCAAATTATGTTCAAGCAGATACAATATTGATGATCAATGAGGAAAATGCCATATTATTATGATTATTATTATTTGTTATTTATATTCAATATTGATTTTTTTTAGTTTTGTTCATTGACGTTTCGGATGCTTGTTTTGAAGATTTCTATCTCTTTTATTAAATATATTAGGCATATAGTTACAAATAGCAATGAATATGCAGTAGGAATTACTATTAAAAATTTTGAAAACAGTTAAGAAAGACTTTAGAGAAATCCATTACTGTTGATTAATGCAAAAAAGCTATATATTCAAAACTATGAATATTAGCCATAAAATTGGTGTTTTTCTGTATTTTACTGAAAATATTCAATGTTTTACAATATAGTATTATATTGATCATTTTATCTCACCAACATTTTCAGGAAAATAATATCTACTGTATTGCATAAAATTTTACCAATGTTTTAGAGATTGTTTTGGCAACACAAAGAAATAAATTCTGAAGATAAATTACTTTGTCTCAATGTGTATGTTTTCTGTAATAACAACATTCTATGTAATATTAACCATTACAATTTGTTTTATATCTATCATAATAAGTCCCATAGGTTTTTAAGTTCATGATAAGACTTGTTTAAAGTGCATCAAGTTGAAAAAGTAAACAATTATTGTATTGAGAGTCTCCTTCCAAGACCTTGATTAGTTATTTTGACATTAATGATGCTTCAAAAATTTTGCTACTATAATTTTTGTTAGACCAATCAACATATTAATTAATTATTAGAGTTTCCATTAATAATAATCAGCTAGACAATATGTTCATACTTATGACTCCAACATCTAATGCTGATACACTATTTGACAGATAATAATAAAAGAAATGAACTTCTTTGGTGCAAAAAAGCAGTAAGAGATATTAAAATAATTTTCAATATTAAATAATAAAAAAATGTAACTTGAAAATCATAATGATTGTAAAATCAATAACTAAGCTACATGTTAAAATGATTTAAAACCTATATTTTATGTATTGTGAGAATTGCTACAATGAATGTCTGAAGCTTATAATCAGTGATAAAATATTACAGTTGAATTATTTACTTAAGAACAAGCTGTTAACATTTACATTTCACTTTAAAATAAATATTTCAAATTCTATTTATTGACTGGTACTTTAATGTTTAATTGAGGATCAAATTTTTGTTTAGCAAATAGTTATTTTATATAGAAGGAGAAATATTGTAATATTGTTTTATTTATATTTCAAGTTTAAATATTGTAAATGGATTTAGTTTTTTTTAATCTTTGGATTTTTTTTGAAACTGTGTATCCAAAGTACTTTATTGGTTGTAGAAAGTTAAAGATCATCTTTGGATATTCTGCTGTAGCTATAGTTTTGTGTATATATATAAATTTTAATGGTAAATACAACATTATAGTTTAAATTCTTTTGTAGCGCTTTTGATTACATGGTAATTCTCATCAGTTTTAACTGAACTTCAAATTTTTAAACTTAATGTTATGTATATTTATGGCTGTATTTGCAACTTGCCTATTAATAACATCATTCTTATATTTATCAATTAATATTGCAGTGTTACTTTAGATAATAAAAAATGGATATCTATGCCGTTTATAAATAACATGCAATCTAAATTAATTAAGAATATATTTAAAAAAAAGTATAATATTTCATTTGTGTTCCTCTGAATATTAATCAATTGATTAATAATTCTAAGAATATTATTCCTAAATTGCAAAGAAGTAATATAATTTACCAGATTTCATGTGGATGCCAGAAATTATATATCGGTGAATCAAGATGTTCTGTGGAGAAAAGATTGAAGGAGCATCAATTATTATATAATTGAATTAAAAATAATGCAAATAGTCAATGTAATACAGCTTCAATATTCTTTGACCATGAAAAGACTTGTAATTATAGGTTTACATTTAATAGTAGTGAAATAAAAATATTAATGGAAGAAAGAAATCATAAAAAGAGGAAAATTAAAGAGGCAATTTTGATTGATAAATATAAGAATGATGTTATTAATAGGCAAGTTGCAAATACAGCATATATGTAACATTAAGTTTAACAATTTGAAATTCAGTTAAAGCTGACTAGGATTACCACATAATCGAAAGTGCTACAAAAGAATTTAAACTATAATATTGTATTTACTGTTAACTTTTATATATATATGTAATATTTTATAACAGGTACTGTATTTTACATTTAATATATATATATATATATAACTATTATAATTTTATTTATAAGTATTAAACTTCTTGCATTCAAACCAATGACATCACCCATTTTAACAAAATACTTTAATGATTATTGCTAATCATTTATTAGGTTAAAGATTATCATATCATTTCTAATCCATATCTAAATATTGAACCCAGTTAAAATCTGTTTTCAGATCTTATATTCATATGCTTCAAGAATGTGTATGGGAACAAAAGATTTTATGTAAATATATAAACTGCTGTAAAAATTTATTTTATTAATATTGAATGTCTTCACTATCTCTTTATTGTTCAATATAATATGAATACAACTTCTCTTTTATTGAATTTTCCATTTTTTTTAAATTTTATTTCTTTCTGTTCAAGCTGAACATATATCCTTCAACTGAAATCCATTTCATGTTTTATATCTTTTTAAACATATCTTTGAGAAAAATGCAACAAATTTAATTAAAACAGAAAAAAAATGAAATTGCCTTAAAAAGTATATAAAAAAAGAGAAATGGTATATTATTTCATTAATAAAAATGCAACTCTTTAAAATACAGGATGTATTTATATTAATATCAGCATAAAATATTTGCATACAGAATAATTAAAACAAGAAAGCAAACAACTCTTTATAATGTCCAGATAATAAAAGTTTTTGAAGTAGCGAAGTTGATTTGCTTCCAATATTGAGAAAAGGCTAAGAATTACCTTTAGTACCATTTATTATTATTATTATTATTAATAATAATAATAATATCTTTTTAGGTAAAACTTTTTTCATAAATATATTTACACTTGGTGTAATTATACAGAAAGACGATATTTATCTTGATTATTAATACATTGTAATAAATCACCTTTTGCTATTAATTTTTTTTGTTTCTTGTCAGTTTTTTGAATTCAGGCTGTTATTATTTAAGTTTACAAAAATTAAAATATTTAAATGAATTTAAATTGGGTAAATAGCAAATGGAGAATAGTCAGTGCAGTAGAAAATATTTTGAGTGGATAATAAAACATACAAAACTTAAAAAAAAAAAAAACTATTTTCAAAGTAAGATGTATTAAAAAGTTTTGCAAATCATTGTGACAAAACAAAGTATTCAAAAACAAATACACTAAAATGTGATAAAGCTTTTTCAATTTAGTAGGCTAGTAATGGCTGATGGTAGAAACATCATTTTCAAAAATTATCAATTCAATTCAGGTTGAAGATTTCTTTTAATAGATTCGAGCATTTCGAATTCAATTTCTTCAAACCATTCCAATAAGCTTACTTATCTGAATCACCCATTTCACATCCATTTATTCCTAAGACGATTAATAGACTGATGATATATATATATGTAAAACATAATATCTTTTGCTTTTTCAATCTAAATTTTAATTCCAGATAAATGAAAAACAAAATAAAGAAAATCATTGTTTTCTTTAATATTTATTTTGAAATCCGATAATGAAACATTACGATTGTAATTTGCTTATACAGTATATTATTTTAAAAAGATAATTGAAATCATTTTTATATTAATGTTTTTACTTTTGTCTGTTAAATAATTGGCTTAAATTTATAATTTTGAAGTATTTTAACTTTTTTAAATTTTTTAAAACTATTATTTAATAAAACATTAATTATGTTTTCATTTTAAATAATAATACATTCTTTTATTTGTTAAAAAGTTTCTGCTTCAAATTTTACATTAAGAATTAAAAAGCTACAAGATACACATGTTAATTTAAATAGCTAACATATATGTGTTTTATTGAAATACGAGTATAATGTATATATTTAACCTAGATGTAATTAAAGACGATTTGAACCCAGACTTTCAAGCTTCCTACAGTCATTCACTCTATCCAATACAATCGATACACATGTGAAAAAATAAATGATCTCCAGTATACATATTTCATGTTGAAACAGCACTCATCAGTTGATCCAATTCATCACCCCCCCCCACACATATATATATATATATATATAATGTGTTATATATATAAGCAAAGAAAATAAGCAACTTTAAAATAGATCACTACTGGGCAAGGCTTTCTTAAATGGTATCTTTCTTTTATTTTTTAGCTAAAAATAATTGCAAACGTATTCACTGAAAAATATTAAGAGATTAGCCGAGTTGGATATAATCTGCTCTTAAGAAAGAAACACCCTAAGCTTGATTAGTTTTATCCATTCCAGATTTGAAACCAGATCATTGTGGTATCATAGGTATCTATATATTACTACACTATAAGACCTTTGAATATATAGAACAGCAAAAAATCTTTATTTAAATCTGTTTATTTAAAATTTTTCAGAGGTTGCTGAAAATAAATTAAAAAAACAAAAACAAATTAAAATATTTTGTTATTGATTTCATTATTTTTTAACTTATTAATTATCAATGATAAAAAAAATTAAATGCTTATATATGCTTTACAAATATAATTAAAGAAATTTGTTTTTAAGCAAGGTTTTAGCTGAAGCAATATTTTATCAAAACAAAGTCTCACATTATTTTCAGAACCATTTTAATCTGCATTCAGTTGGAGTTTCTACACATCAAACAAAAATTTGTTAGTTTTATGCACTTGTCTTGGAATTTATAACTATGACAGGCACACAAAGAACATTGAAGTATTGTTTGTAAATATTTCTTTAAATATTATGTTAACTTGATTTATATATACATATAAATTAGAAGATTTTCATAAGTTTATAAATTTAAATATTAATATTTAATGAAACTTCTCCATGTAATTGGATAGATAAATTCTAGTTATGATATAATGAAACATCAATTAAAACAAGAATTACAAGCTCAAATCATATAATCTAATAATGATATTTATCTGAATTATTTTTTTAAAAAAAGATAGTTACTTTTAAGTTATTACTTATGATTATTTAAGTGTTATATATCAGACTTTAATCCTCTCACATTGTGACATTTTAAATTGATTTCATAGCTGTAAGCACCCAATATTAAGTTTAAGATTAATCCATTATTACTTATCAGAATATAATCAATTCACCTTCATTTAATAGATATTTTTGTTTACAAATGAAGTAAATTCTAAATTATCACATTAGAAAGATGTGATATGTTGGACTATTTCCATCATTTATGAGTGAATGTTGCATGTATAGAAAATTTTAAACTTTATTTAAACTTTCTAAATACAAACAACTTGTTAGTAATAACACACAAATAGACAAGTTGTTTGTATTTGGAAAGTTTAAATAAAATTTAAAATTTTCTATACATTCAACATTCACTCATAAATGATGGAAATAGTCCAACATATCACATCTTACAATATACCACCATTACAAACCTTCAGACAAATATCACATTTGACTTTTGAAAATATTAAAAAAATTACATCATAATCAAAACAATAAACCATGTATAATCAAAATAAGAGTCATAGATCACATGACTCAATTCTCTTAAGCTTGTAAAATATAAACAATGAGGATTGCCAATTCCCCAACAAGCTTTGTGATAAATGCTTAGCCAGAAAAAGCATTTAAAATATTTCTGTCAGGACCCCCCCAACCTCTGACCATGGTTTGATGCTTTGGCACTCCTCAAAAAGGTGATAGGATAAATTCAACCACTAAATCGAAAAATACCAACCCAAAGCCAGCATTTATCTAAAAGTTATCTATTGAGTGGAAAATCTGAAATTTTCAGACACCTACATGTCTTCAAACCTAGCTATCCAACTCAAATAGCTATATGGGGCTGAGAGATCTTCAGCCATACCATATATTAGTAGTCTTAGCAATATAACATTGCATAAGATTTAAAGCAGAGACTATAAATTGTCAAAATAAGAGTCATAAATCACATGACCCAATCATTATTAGTAGTCTTAGCAATATAACATCGCATAAAATTTAAAGCAGACTATAAATAGTCAAAATAAGTCATAGATCACATGACCCAATTAATTGGGTCATATAATTGGGTCTTGTGATCTATGACTCTTATTTTGACTATTTATAGTCTCTGCTTTAAATCTTATATGATGTTATATTGCTAAGACTACTAATATATGGTATGGCTGAAGATTTCTCAGCCCCATATAGCTATTTGAGTTGGATAGCTGGGTTTGAAGACATGTAAGTCTCTGAATATTTCAGATTTTCCACTCAATAGATAACTTTTAGATAAATGCTGGCTTTAGGTTGGTATTTTTAGATCTAGTGTCTGAACCTACTCTAGTGTCTCTCCCTGAGAAATGCCACCTATTGTAAGCTTTAATAACTGATAGATACCAGTTACTAGTGCTTAATAAATGTCTATCCAATATGAATCTGATAATTTTGGACATATTAGGTTGCATTTTGAGAATCATAAATCATTATTAATAAAACACCCATCTCCAATCACTTAAAAACTAATGAGAGCTCAGAAAAGGTTGAGAATACACTTATAAAATAGAAGCAGAGGTTGAGAATTGCACTTTTTCAAAATATTTCATGATAAAAAACTATAATAGTTAATCTATTAAATCGTTTTTACCTATATGAAATATTATGGGAGTTACTAAAATAGTAGAAAATAAAATTATATGGTTCCAAGTAAAAGATACGACAATTATTGCTTTTAATTATTAAAAATTTAAACCCCTGTTATAAAAAGAAGCATAACCAAAGTATGGAAAGCATAAATCTAGACTCATGTACAAAGCAAACAATACGACTATTCTGATAGACAATAGGTTAAAAAAATAAATAATTTGTTTTAAAAAATCAATACCATAAGTATAATTCCAAGTGATAAAAACAAATATTACAAAATGAATAATTTCTACATAAATAAGTTTGTATAAACATAGACTGAACAGATGAGATAAATTATAAAGCATATTTTATAATAAGTAAGTTTTCCCATCTTATATAAATAAAGAATAAAATCCTACCAATACTATAAGATTTAAAATGATATTGCCTTCATGAAATCAATGTCATATTATATTAATTTCATTTTTTTCATTTGCAAAAAAGAGTGTGTGCATTACAGATAATTCTAATATGTTACCTACATGTGTATATGAACATTGTGTTGAAAAGATAATAGTATAAAAATACAGCAAGTGGAAATAGAAAAAGAACTATGTTTTCAAAAGATAAATATTTATGGGGTTAAGGAATTAAATATTTTATTTTTACAATTTTCTTTCTTTTATTTTTATAGCTAATTTCAAAATAATATATTGTTATTTTGAAATTGACAAAATTTGTCTAATTACTGAAGAAATTACTTGACAGTTGACAAAGATAAAAAAGAAATTGAAATACATTTTTTGTTCTTGCTTTTTGGCAATCAAGATTGCTATAAAAAAAAAAGGAAGTAGAAAAAGCTAATTTAATTAGCCATTTGATATAAAATGTAGCAGTTTCAGTAAAAAGCCAAAGAAACTACTTTCTCACCAATGTTCATATAATTGATACTTACATTTTTTTAGTAAACTTCTACTGCAAAATCAAAGTCAATCTGAAAATGCATCCATCAAAATAAATATGAATAAAGAACAAACATATTATAAAGGTAAATAACTACTTGATAGCCAAACAATTTTTTTTAAATAAACCCTAGTGTCATCCTCAGTTTGAAAGGAAACTAACAGCATTATTCTAAACTATAAAGTAACTGAATCTGAGAAGAGATTCCTTTAGATTATCTAAGTGATCTAATATTGGTTGAATTTAAAAATCCAAGATGAGAATTCTCATAATATACAAAGATTTTTAATATCTAATGTTTATTTTTCATATAAAAAATAGACAAACAATCTTGCAAATGCTATTAGTGCATAAAGCAAGATTGTTTCACTAACAAAAAAAAACTATTTTGTTAGCCATTTAAGGGTTGCATATATAAAAGACATTTTGTGGATTCATCCATGTTAAAAAATTTAAATATTAATGATATTTTGACTTGATAACACAAGTAATTTACTGGGTGATAAAAGATAGAAGTACATTTGTAGTGGCACTACAATCACTAATTTGAAAAAAACATTAAAGTTTCACAATAGAAAAAATGTTAAATTAAGAATGTTTTTTAAAAAAATCTTTTCAATAGGAGGAAGTTTGCAGGCATCATCTCACTTATTGATGCAATCTGGCCTTTTAAGTAGCTCAATGGCTTCTTTAATTTTGCACTGGTAAAGATTATTACATCTGGATATGATCCTGGTAGTAATTCAGTTAAACAACACTCATCATTATCTGCACTCACACTCCATACTATAGATCCAGGTCATAAAATAGATTTTTCTAGTACCATGATTATATCAAGATGTGATATTATCTACAAGTGAAAAATTAGAAAAGCCATTGAGATATTTAAAAGGCCAGATTGTATCAATAAGTGAGATGATACATGCAAACTTTCTTCTATTTGGAAAGATTTTTTTAAAAAACATTTTTAATTTAACATTCTGTTATTGGTGGAACTTTAACATTGTTTTCAAATTAGTGATTGTAGCACCTCTACAACCATCTTTTTATGTTTTATCACCAAGTAGATGACTTATGTGATCAAGTCAAAATGTTGGTATTTTAATATTTAATTTTTTTAACACAGATGAACCCGCAAAATATGTCATTTATATATATATAATTAAATAAGAATATAGTAATCAAAAATTTTGAAAAGGACAAAAAATGTAATCATTCCTTAGGAACACTTTGAACTATTCTTGTAGTCTTTGTCAACTAATTCTTTGAAATGTTAACCTTTCCATAATTCCATGATCTTAATGTTTGCTGCCTGCCTATTGATTACGTCTTGTGGGTATTTATATATTAGTGTAGCTTCCTTTATTTTCATTTTATTGTTATTTCTTTCAATTTGCAATATTTTTACATTATTATAATTGAAATTAAATATCATATATACATGATTTATTATGGCATAAAAAATGGAAGCTGATATGTTATTATTATCTTTGCAATTTTGTTTCATATTTTGAACCCGTTTTAATAACAATAAGTGCTCTTTAGTTTTTTCTCCAATGTACATCCCGATGCCCTTATATATTCACCACCACAACTACATATTCATTTATAAATGATGCAATTTTTATTTATAAATGAGGTTTTATCTTTAGAGTTATTTATTAATTTATTTAATGTAGGAGGTGCATAAAATGCAATGTCATATATACCTTTATACATTTTCCTTACAAAGTTTGCTTATTGATTCAAAATATATGATATTGATATTCAAATTTTTTTATTACTAGAAGAATCAACATTATTATTTTTTTTTATATATTTATATTTCATATTAACATTTTTAATAATATAATAAATATGATTGTAATTACAGCCAACATTTAACAATTTATTAAAATACATTATTACTAGAAGAATCAACATTATTATTTTTTTTTATATATTTATATTTCATATTAACATTTTTAATAATATAATAAATATGATTGTAATTACAGCCAACATTTAACAATTTATTAAAATACATTTCAATATTTTTGCCTTTATCTGATGAATATTTACAAAGATTATCATTTCAAATAAAAAGAACACCAAACTAGTCATTTTATGTGACATAGGTACTCTTGATTTATATGCAGGCAGCAAATATTAAGATTATGGAATTATGGGAAGGTTAACATTCCAAAGAAAGTGTTGCTAAATGATGATTATGTTTGTTGTCCTTTTTAAAAATATTGATTACTGTATTTACTAATATTTAATTATAAGATTATGTATATTGCTTTGAAGAAATACAGACAGTGATATATAATATTATTACATATATATATATAATAATTTGATCTCTGTATTTCTTCAAGTTAATATATGTAATCTTATAATCGAATATTTATAAATACAGTAATTAGGAGCACTTTTGACTATCCTTGTAGTCTGTATCAACTAACCCTTTGAAAGGCTAACCTTCCCACAATTTCGTGATCTTAATGCTTGCTGCCTGTCTGTTAATTAAGTCTTGTTTATATTTGTACATTAACATAGATTTCTTTATTTTCCTTTTGTTGTTATTTATTTTTGCAATATTTTTACATTATTATAACTGAAGTTAAAACCATAAATACACAACTTATTATGGTTGTAAAAAATGGATGCTGAAACATTATTAGTTACTTTGCAATTTTGTTTTGTTTTCTAAATCTTTTTTAATAACAGAAAGTGCTCTTTAGTTCTTTTTTCCAACATGCATATATATTTGCTACCACACCTACATATCCATTTATAAATTATGCAATTTTTAGTTATAAATGAGGTTTTATTTTTAGAGTTATTTGTTAATTTGTTTAATATAGGAGGTATATAAAATGCAATATCACATATACCTTTATACATTTTCCTTATAAAATTTACTTGATCATTCAAAATATATAGTATTGATATCTATATTTTTTATTAGCAGAATATTATTATTAATATTTTGTTCTTATATTTTGTATCAAATTTTTTATATTTCATTATATATACGATTATAATTGTAGCCAACATTTAACAATTCATTGGAATACATTTCAATATTTTTAGCTTTACCCAATGAATATTTGCACAGACTATTATTTCTAAATAAGAAGGACTTTAAACCTGCCATTTTATGTGACATTGGCATTCTTGATTTATATGGAATATAATTTCTTTTTACTATTGGTTTAATGGTCATACAGTACTGTAACTTACATTGATTTCTAGTTATTTTAAGATCAAGAAACTGAATGCACATTGCATTTTCATCTGTTTTTATCCATTTTAAGCCATTTAAATTATTTAATTCTTTAAGCAACTCTTTAATTATATTTAGCCTTCTGCATACAAAAACATCATCGACATATCGATAATATACAGTAATATTTTTTGATAACATAATAATAATAATAATAATGATGATGATCATAATAAGTCATGCATTTGTGGTTTTAACTTCAATTATAATAATGTAAAATTATTGCTAATTAAAAAAAATAACAACAAAAGGAAAATAAAGGAAACCATGTTAATATACAAATACAAGCAACACTTAATTAACAGATAGTCAGAAAACGTTTAGATCATGGAATTGTGAGAAGGTTAGTTTTTCAAAGTATTAGTTGACAAAGTCTATGAAGATAGTCAAAAGCACTACTAAGTGGATAAAAAAAATTTTAAAGTTATACTTTACATATATCTAATTACTGTATTTATAAATATTCAATTATAAGATTACACACACACACACATATATATATATATATATATAAGTAAACAGTATTTTCCTAACATTATATGTAATTTCCAGTCTTGACTAATTAATTTGACTTATTAACTGGAAAATGAAGATTTTTTTTTCCTTTTGATTTCATAATGCTAATATTCAGAATAATTAATTATCCACACTAAATAGAATTATTATGCAAAAGAACAAACTAAATCTTCACAATACATTTATTTTAAATGATTAGAATGCTTGTCCAACTGTTTTTTCTAGGCTAATAAACATAGGTTCTATGGGATTGACAGACTAGCATTCTACTGCGAAGATGTAAAATTTCATTTATATGTTTACAAATCACAATGTGTATTTAGACAGACGTTCTGGTAAAAATACATTATTCATGATAAGTTTACACAACTAATTTTATTAGCATTATGTTTGAATTTTTATTATAAATTTTTAAAATATATTTTTCACATTTGAGAGGTCATGTGACATTTGAGCACTGGGATTTAAAAATTGGATTTTGGATCTTTAGCTTTTGGTCCAGTCATTATGTCATTGCGTTAAAACATAGAGCTTTTTTAAAATTTGTAAAAAAGTTTATTTTTTTCATCTTTGTCTTGAAATAAAAAACAATTCATTTCATGATATAAATATCAACTCAGGTAAATAAAATGTTATTTTGATAAATATTTCTAATAATAGTATTTGACAACACTTTGACTTTTTATTAAAGTATTCTAGTGGGAAAAGTAATCTTTTTAATTAGATATTTGTTATTACAATAAAGTGAGAAAGCAAAAAAAGAACTTATAAATTTTTATAAGTTTTAACATTCTCTATCTAATTGCAAGTGGGAATTTAGAAAAAAAAGTAAAAAAAAAAAACATTTAAATAAATAAACAGTAACTGTTTTCCACTTAGAGTGAATTTATTCTCAATTGAAGAAAATCAAATATAGGCTTAAATCTGTCTGCTGCAATCAATCATATGTCCCTGAGAGAATCAAACTTTATTTAGTTTTAAATTAGATTTAAATTATTTTTTAATGTGATGTAAATCACTTACTTTTTTTCTTTTTAACTAATTCTAACTAACTACCTTTTATTTATTTTGTGTTTTTATAAAAATAATAAAATGTTTAGAAATTAATATAACTTGAAGATAAAAATATTTTATGCTGAATATATTTACATACTAACTTGAATTTAACCCTTTAACGATTTGATATTTTCTATTTTTTACTTGTGAGAATTTTTGAAAATGATCAACCTTTTATTTCTGTGTAAAATCTTTATTTTATATTAAAACTCAATAAAATGGAGTTGATTTTTTTAAATATAATGTTATATATAAATAATATTCTTAAAAATTACATTTCACCTTTACAAATATTTAAAAACTGACTTGTAAATAAGAACAATGAAGTCTAAACATTATCCAACTAAGTTAATCTAAACACTTTTTCAGACAATAAATAAATTAGGTTTTTTTGTTTTGTTTTTTTAATGTGAATGAATGAAAGATTAAATTATGCTTTAAAATCTGATGTTAATTTTACAATTATTAAAACTCTAATACCATCTCAACTTTGACAGATGATAATGTTAGTGATAAGTTTGATATGAAGCATCACCAAGAAGGAAAAAATGCCTTAACTTTCCTGCACTTCACTACCATTCTGACAGATTTCTTTGTTCTCACTAGATTTAAGCTTTCAACTTTCATTTTAATATTAAACCATTATTATTTATCAGAATATAATAAATTTAACATCATTCAATAGATATTTTTATTTAGAAATTAAATAAATTAAAAAGAAACACATTTGATTTTTGGAATTATTTTAAAAATTAGATTTTAATTAAAAAAAACTGCTGTCACATTATCAAATTTCAGTTGGAGCCAAATCAATTTGCAAAATAAACAAAATCTTCTTTGTTTGATGTTTGTTTTAAAAATCTGAACAAACTATTTTTAATATCTTTTTTGTAATTTTTATGATATTGTTAAATATTCTAACAGTTTGCTGAGTGACATCATTTTTAGAGAATTGTATTTCCTCTGACTGTAATCTCTATGGTAACAAAATTCAGAAAAATATATTCATTTATATTTAAAAATAACTCATTTCTGTAAAAAATAAACATATAATATATATATATTGATTTCTAATAATTATTTCACAATTACAATACAAAAATAATCAAAAACTTTTCAAAAAATCAATTTTTTAGACTATCGTAATATTTTCTTGAAGTTATCTTGCAAAGTTCAAGATCACAACTAGGCATCAATCTGTGGTTTCTGTTACTCCAAAATTCCCAATTATTCAATTTACATATCTTTTGAATTTTTTTGAAATTAAATTATTAGAAAATAAATATTCATGAATTTTAAAGCTGTAAAAAATGTTAGCAACATTTCTCAGTAGAGGTAAAAATACAAATTTAATTTCTAAATTTCTCAGATATAGGTCTGTTGTTTGGGTAAATTGCTCAGTTAAAACAAATATTTTCCTTAGAACAAAAAAGTCAAGGTGATTGATATTTGATGATTGTCTATAATATACTGATCTCTTCAGATTTTTTTCCAATTAAAAAATCAATAAAAGCAGTATGATTAAATTTATGATATTTAAAACATCTTATGCTGGTGTGAGTAATGTTAACAGTAAAACTGCATGCTAAAGCTGTAGAACAATCATGCTATTTTGAAAGAAACAAACACCTAATGATTCTGAACAAATATGAGAGTGATTAATTTAATTTAATTTTTGCATAAATATTTCATTTAAGTTTAATAGAAAAAATTTTGATCAGAGTCACTTAACTTCGAACAGATCAACATTTTTTTAGGTATGTGCTAAAGTTTAATGAAGATAATGTTAAAACTTATGCATTGATTTTTCCATCAAATAATCACATGCTTTCATTTTTACATGCACACACACACACAAATTATATCATCACAGTCCTTATGCTTAAACAAGTGAAGAAAATATTATGGAAATCAGTTATTGAGGCAATACTTCATCAAGAAAATATTTGCCTTAATAATAAATTGTTATGATATTCTATTGGTTTATTTGATCATGATAGCTATAGAAATGTAATTGTTGGCACTTAATATATATATATATATATATATAATTTTCAATAATTATCTCCACTACAAGATGAAGATTTCTCCAAGTTTAATCCAGTTTCTTCAATTTGCAGCTTCTCTTCAACACATCCTATCAATAATGCTGTTTGATTTGATGAAAAGTATTTTTAGAGTTATTCAAATAGTTGTATTTTTCACCACAATAATAGCGTAATATTTTATAAAAATGAACTAGCATTTGGTATCTTTTATTAAGTAGAATAACTAATGTTGCAATTCTTTGATAAAACACAATGTTGCTTCGCTACTTTTATTTACCATTAATTCCACTTCACTTATGTTCAAATATTTATGCCTTTGCAGTAAAATAGCTGACTTTTTACACTTTTTACTAACATCACAAAGTGCCAAAGTGACGCATTTAATATGAATATTATTAATGGAAATAAAAAGAATGATAAAATGATGATAATTAAGAATCATTAAAAATTATTTAAACTGACTGTTGATATTGTGGAATTTATTAAATAATATTTGTGCATTAGACTGCAAGAAGCTAATTGGTTCACTTTTTTCATTTTATTGCATTGTTTATACAATATACAAAAATATACATCAATAAATTAGTTACACGCTTACTTCAATATAGCTGTTATTTATTTAAAGCTTACAGTTTAGATTGTACAACAAACTTTTTCACAATTATAAACACATAAATGTATTGAATCATTGTATGATATCAAATATAAACAATATTATATTTATAATTTAGTAATATACAGCATTTACATGTAAGCTCTGAAAATATTTTTATGCAATCAAATGTCTTAAGCAAAGAAAAGTTGCGTAAAAATAGGTGATAAAGATGTGATTAATATTTATGTATTTTGAAAGATTGAAATTGTATAAAATAAAAATTACACTTTTATTCATGTTTCATCTACTTATCTTTCCTTGTACTTCTAATCTGCTATTAAGTTGTATAACTAATCTTACCACTCTGTTCGATACACCATGAATCTCCACAATGTTGTTCTTCCACTTTTTATTTATAACAAATCCTACTCCACTTATATTTCCAATATTTGTGGCTTTATAGTAGAGTACATGTCCACTTTTTAAATCAATTGTCTCTTCACCTTTTCTTCTAACTTCATAAAGTACAATAATGTTCTATTTAATATAAGACAGTTCTTCTAATTCTTGCAATCTTCCTTCACTTGAAAGTGATCTGCAATTGTAAGTACCTAAATAAAAAGTCATCATCAAATGACAGACTGGGTCCACAACCAGGGGATTCTAGCATCCTTCAACTTAGGCCACCAACAGCTGCCTTGATTGGTGACTTTACAGCCTCCTGAAAATAAGAGCCATGATTTATTTTTGTTTGTCATGATTGTATATATCTAGTGGAAAAATATTTATCATTTACACATACATTCATTCTGTTTTATCAGGCAACTGAGAATAAAAACCATGGTGTTTCTTGATCTTAAACTCAGAGGTAAAAAGCCAATAAACTCACCATGCTGATAATTCAGGTTTATGCTCCAACAAGCTCTCATAGTGATGAAGTAATAGAAGATTTTTATATGGATCTAAAAAAGTCTTTTGATCAGAGTAAACAACATTTTAAATTTGTTAGAGGAAACTTTAATGCTAGAATTGGTGAACAAATGAAAGATAAAAGTGCTATAGGTAATTTTGGTTGTGGTAATAGAAATGAGAGAGGACATAGACTTGTGGAGTTTGCAGAAAAAGAAAAACTTTATATTATGAATTCTTTGTTTAAAAAAAAATGTTAAAAGGAGATGGACATGAAAGCATCCAAATAAAGATACAGCAGAACTGGATTATATTTTGACTAACAGAAAATACATATTTCAAGATTGTAATGTTCTTAATAAATAAGTGATTATCGATTAGTAAGATGTAAGATACGTGTTAATGCAAAACTAGAGAGACAAAAATTATTTAAAAAAAACAATATTTACAGTTGATATTCCTAATCTTCAGAAACATTCTAATGAATTTAAATTAGAACTTACAAATCGGTTTCAAGTATTAGTAGAGTTTGAACATGATTCAGATTTGAATGAAATTAATAAAAAAATAACTGATACACTTTTAAAAACTGCAACAAAGATAGCTGGTAAAAAAAAGCAATTGACCAATAAAATTTCTACTGAGACTAGAGAATGTATAAAGAAAAGGAGGAATTTTACAAAAATGATGCATTAAAAAAGATTAAATATCTCAAATTTTGTAAAATGGTACAGAAAAGAGTTGAAAATGATATAAGAAAGTATAACTGTGAACTAGCAAGAAAAGCTGTAAAAGAGAATAAAAGTCTCAAGAATATAACATAACATTTTGGTATTGGTAGGAAATATATATCTGCAATAAGAAAAAAAGATGGAATTATTACTAAAAAGAGAGATGACATCATGAAATTGGTAGAAGACTTCTATCAAGAAATATATATTACTAAAGAACAAGTACCTCCTATATCTATTATATCTTCTGAATTGGCCAGAATTTTCAATGAAAAAGTGAGACATGCAATTAAATTTATGAAGAAAGGAAAGGTTACAGGTAATGATGGAATTATAATTGATATATTAAAAGAAACAGGTAAAGAAATATATTTTTTAGCAAAGTTATATACCAAATGTCTAAATGATGAAGATGTACTAGATGATTGGAAGATTGCAGTATTAATATTAATATTTTTAAAAGTTGATAAAGAAGATATTAGAAATTACAGACCTATCAGTCTTTTATCAGTTTTATACAAATTTTTTAGAAGATAATTACAACTCGTCTACAGAGAACATTGGAATTTCACCAACCAAGAGAACAAGCTGGATTTTGAAAGTGGTTTTAGTACAGTAGATCATGTCCAGGTATTGAGAGAAGTTATATTCATTTGTCTTTTCTATGAGTTGGCATTATGTTTTGGATTTGTAGATTATGAAAAGGCATTTGATTCTATAAACATTTGTTCAGTGATTAAAGCATTGGATCATCAAGATATAGATCCAGAATATTGTCAAATTTTAAAGAATATTTATAAAAATGCTACAGCAGCAATTAGATTACATAATGATACTAGGAAAGTCAACATTGAGAAGGATATAAGACAGGTGACTCCATATCTCCAAAACTTTTTACAGCAGTGCTGCAAAAAATATTTTGTGGATTAAAATGGGAAACTAAAGGTGTGAAAAAAAAGGAGATTATTTAAATCATTTAGATTTTGCAGATGATGTAGTTGTTTTTGCAAATAATGATTTAGAGTTGCAGGAAATATTGCAGGAGTTATCAGATGAAAGTAGGAAAGTAGGACTAAAGATAAATGTTAAACAGACTAAAGTAATATTTAATGGATTTTCTCAAAATATGAAAATAAAGATTGATTATGATGAGTTAGAAGAAATTAACAGATACAAATACCTTGGTCAAATTATTAATATGGATGGAAAAATAATGGATAAAATTAATCATAGAATTAAACTTGGTTGGAGTGCTTTTGATAGAAATAACTTGATACTAAAAGGAAATATGCCTATGTGTTTGAAAAGGAAGTTTTTTAATAAATGTGTTTTACCAGTTCTTACTTATGGATCCAAGACTTAGACACTTAATAGAAGAGCAATACAGAGACTTCAGGCCACTCAAAGAATTATGAAGGGATGCATGTTGGGTGTAAAAAGAAGAGATTGAATATGCAATATGTGGACAGGTGTTACTGATCTCATTGAAAAAATTTAGACTGAAGGGGAGTTGGGCTGGACATATTACTAGAAGAGATGATAATAGATGGACAATTGAAATCTTAAACTGGATTGTAAGAGATTGTAAAAGAGCCAGAAAGAAACCACATGTGAGATAGATGAAGTGTGCAGGGGTGATGTGGAGAAGAGAAGCTAAAGATTAGAGAAGATAAATTGAACTTGGAGAGATTTTCATCCTGCAATAGATTGATAATGATACTTCTAATTTCAGAGTAAATCAGTTTAAAATAAGTAAAAACAGTAGCAAACTTTCCATTTACAAGTGCCATCCAGTACAATCCATGGTAATCAATGGAAGCTAGAAGGTTTGTACATACAAAATCTCTATTTAGAGTCTATTCATCCAATATCTCCAGAGTAGTTTGTAGTTTTTATCATTGAGGAGCCTTGGTCGTTGAGAACACTGCACCTAAATCTATGGCTTGCACTGGGTTACGCCACTGTATGGAGAGAGATTGCTAATAATTTGTACATAATT
>JAQFVV010001958.1:0-40006 GCA_028023455.1 Epiperipatus broadwayi | reverse complement strand
CATCATTTAAAATGATTCCAAAAATTATTAGATTTCATAATTACTTGATAATTTAATTGATACAAAAATAAGCATATAGTTTAATGCTAAAAAATTTATAAAAAAGTTTGAACCATGCTGAAGTCATCCACAGGCCATGACATCCAAGAGACTAATGTGCTACAACCTCTAGTAAATCAATCAATAAAAGAAAATTCTCAAAGATATGAAATAAAATCCCTCTAGATATATAAATAGTAAATTTGCAAATTTTATTCAAGTTTGATATTTTTTATAGAAAGTTTTTTGTTTCATTTTATCAATTGACTTTAATGAAAGTAGAATTATATTTTTCTTGAATTTTAAGGTAACACTCTAACCAACTGAGCCATCCTGCCAAAGGCAGGATGGCTCAAAAAAGCAGGCAGGATGGCTGTTGGTTAGAGCATTACCTTAAAATTCAAAACTCAAGAATATAAGGTTCGAATCCCATGCTAGTACTGTCACTGGTCAGGTCAGCAACACCGAAGAAGAGGGGGGACTAATACTTCTTGAAACGTTGTGAATATACTAACTTGTCTAGAATTCTCATGTTTGTATATTTACAAATATCTTTATCTGTCAGAATATTTTTTACCATTTTTAAGAAAAAAAAATACCGCGATTCTTTTTTAAGTTTTAATTATATAATTATTTGTAAATTAAAAAAAAAACATAATGGGAGTTTTTACATATGAAGATAGTTTTACAGAATTCACAAATATATTCTTAATATTACAAAAGCTAAAATTTAAATAAAGTAGCCAATAAATGTAATAAATTATTAAAAGATTACCTAAAATATAAAATTTTACAGGCAATTGGTTTTACTACAAAGGCCAACCTCGCAATTGCAAAGATCACAAGCACAATAAATATTATCAATAAAATTTCCTTGTCAATTATATTCCAATTATCTTCAACATCAAAAGTACTCTTAAATAAATTATAGCTTCAGTATAATATATTCTCAATGGTAGAAATCATTCAGTTTAATTTTTTTTAAAACTTTAGAAATTCAATTATATATAGGTAATGTCATTATTGTGGGTATTGGGATTGAAGGAGCTAATGGTATCTAATAGTCTTTTGGTGGGATGTAAGACCACATCTTACATATCCCCCAGTAAAACGAGGGTAAAAGATATAAAACAATATCTTTAATTCATCAACTTTACCATATATTTTTTATGGAGTAACCCAAGACATTGACTTACTTTCTGCATGGTTTATTATCTATCATTAGGGATGGTTGTAATTAAGTTAATTTAAGCTTCCCTGGAAAAAAAATTTTTTTTACCAGGGTATGCTGGTTCAGAGTTATAATTTATGACTGGCCCATCATCTAGCATTAGGATTTCTTGAATAAGTAATTTAAACTATGTCCTCATGAGTCTTTTCCCAAAATCTGACTTTAATATATATACTTGATAGTACAAACTAGGAGATATCTATGATTATATTTCTCCTTATTATAATAAGATACCAACTTTTTTATCATTGACAATCTGATTGTAAATGTGAGTAAGCTTCACACTGGCTAACTTACGCATTAGTTAAAATGTAGGTATATTTAACAGTACATGTCCTGCTCCTTTTATTTGGGCTTAGTGGACTTTTATTCTGGAAATAGTTAAACAGAGTTGTCATTATTTTCTAAATGAAATAACTCATATGGGTAATCAATTTTCAGTTATGATAGTGATGGTATGGTTCATTATTTTATTTAAAAATAATTTTATTTCTAAAATTTAGTTTTACAAGTATATTCTTAAGCAAAAATGGTATTCTGTACATCATTCCATTTTGACTTTCTCTAACTTAATATAGTTGTTAATATTCCTAATTAAGGATGTTATCTGGGAGTTGAATTAGTACCATGTATGTCTATACATATTTTTTTCTGAATTAAATTAAAAAAGGGAATCATTCCACTTTTCCATGATAAGGCTTCAATATTCTTGCACTTTAAGTTCCTCTGATTCCATTTTCATTGTTTAACCAGTATGCATTTGGGACAGCACCTTTAATGATGGTAAATGGGTCCTTATATGTATTACAGAACTTATGGAAAATGAATTCCTTTGGGTTACTAATGTGTGGGGCTTTGATGAAGACTTTGGCTCCAATTTTGAATTCTTTTTAATTTTGCATTGTTTTTCACTCATTTTTATTTGTGATATGCTACTGTACAATCTTGTTCTTGATCTATGAATAATTCAATGAGCATAGGATTGGGCTTTTGAAATAGAATTGGAGTATATTGATCCAATTGTAATCCGATGAGTGCAAAGCCAATGGATTTGTTTACAATCCAATTTACATAATTATCTGCTGTGTGTGCTTCACTCAACCTTTACGTTTATTCTCTAAGTAGGTCCTGAACAGACATCCAAGTTCCTGCATTACTCATTTACATGGGCTTGATTGTGGTATTCTAATAGAGGTTAGCATGTTTATCTGTTTCTCTACCTATTCGATCCATTCTTTGTATAGGAAAGGGGTACTGTCATTGGTTAGGATATTCCTGGTTTTCCTTTTTCCTTAAAATGGAAGATGTCTAATACTTTAATAGTATATTTAGTATTAACTTGAGGTATTGGGTAAGCTGACACAAATTTTGAAGAGATCATAAGCTACTGGCAAATATTTTTTGTTTAATAAATGGTGGCAGTGGACCATGAGAACTGATATAACTTTTATTTACTGATTTGCCTTTAAGCATGTGACAACATTGAAATTCTTTCATGATGTCTTTATACATTGTGGGCCAATAAAACCAGTTTTTCAATATTTGTTTTATGAGCTCCATAGTGCCAATATAAACAATGTGTGTATTGTATAAATGGAATTTTTAATATTAGAGGTATTACTACCCTCCACTCATCTTTGTCATTCTCTGTTTTATATTTTAAGAGCTGGTTGTCTAGCTTATAAGATTTCAGATTGGCTTTACACAGAATTTCCTCTTTATTCAAAGCTTTAATAATTAGGATCAGATCTTCGTCTAGGGGTTGGAGGTTTTGAATGTTTAACAAATCATTCTCCATATTTTCATTAATTGCTAAATCAATGTTTAAAATGTAGGCATTATCTCCTGTAAGGTACTGTTGTCCTGATCTACATGGATTTTGACTTAGCACATCAGCCACATTGTTTTCAAATCCTTTACAGTATTTGACTGTATAATTGAATTCTTGTAACAACAGACTCCATCTGATAAGGCAACTATTGGTTATGTAGCTGTAGTTCTAGAATTCAAGGCTCATGTGATTGGCAATCAATATCATCTCTGATCTGAGTAGCATTTGTCAAAATTATTGGAAAGCCCACAGTATTTCTAGTTCTTCTTTCTCAGTAACTGTGTTTATTTCTGGACCCCTTGCCATCTTCCTGGATTTGGGATAAAGTAACCACTAATCCATAACCATTACTATCAGTTTGTATGATAAAGGGTTGATTAAAATCAGGAAAAGCTAGATCACTTGTACTCAAAATCCTGTTTTAATTTTGGAAAACACTTCATCTTGTTCCATTCTTCATCTTTTCTAATTAATTTTGATAAGGGCTCCATGTGATCAGAAAATTTTGGGTAGAAATAATTGTAAATCTTAAATAGTCCCAAAAATGAACAGATGTTTTATTTTTAGGTGTAGGAAATTTCTGTATTGCACTAATCTTGTGTGAATTAGGTCTCACCCCATTACAACCAAGAATCGGACCAATGAAGACTACTTCATTGCATGTTAATTACTCTTTTCAAAATTGATTTTTATATCTTTATCATAGTACCCTTTAAAAAATATTTTTAGATGTTGAAGATGTTCTTCGATAGTAGAGGATGCAATGATAAAATTGTTTACATAGTGTAATGGTCAGAAAAGTAGAGCTGCTTTAACCTAACTTAGAAATATAAATAGAAGGTTTTGAACTCCACCTACTTCATATCACAACCAAGTGACTTACTCCCCTAACCTCAAGAGAATTAATTTTCTTAATGTAGCCCAGTGATCAAGTAAAGACAAAACTCAAAAGCACTTTAGTAGAACAGAATAGTATTTTAAAATAATTAAAATATGGCTTTTGTATGAAGTCAAAATGTTGGTACTCAATATTGAGTCTGCATTTTAAGCTTAGTGTCTATGATAGGCTTTGTTAAATAGTCCTGCATAAAATTTCCTTAAAATATTGTGGTACATGGTGATTAAATATATGTATTTGAAAAGTGGGTCTCAGAACAAGATAACTCCATTATAAAGATAACTTAATTCCTGGATAGCTATTTTACCTCCAATCTATGGTTAAAGAAAGAACTCATTCACCTCAGTGTGATTCAGGTTCAGGAACGAAGTCTTGATAGCTTGTGTCCATTTATTTCCTTGATTGATTAATGAGATCCAGCCTTTCAACCAATTGAAATCCCACTGAACTATCTTTTATTCTATCCTCCATTTCTGACATTTTAGCTTAACTATTTTTTATTCTATCCTCCATTTCTGACATTTGTTTAGCTGAACCATCTTTCATTTCTCTTTTCCATTTCTGACATTTGTTTCGCTGACTTTCTTTCATTTCTGACATTTGTTTAGCTAAGCTCTCATTTATTGCCTTAATCAACTGTGAGTAGTCATCTATTTTCTGAAATGGGACATTTTCTGCCTTACCATCTTCTCTATTGGTCAAATTCATGGTTTCATTTCCTCAATCAATATCGGGAGATAAAGCAACCATGTCTGGAGATGAGACTTCTTGGGACCCACCCAAATCATCGCACATATTAAACTCTTCCATTATATCCAATTTTTCTTTACTTATAAATATTCACAAAGGAAATAAGGTATATCAATCTCACTCACTCCTCAATCAAACAATTCAAATCGCCCACCATCGTTCCAGAACACATAAGGTGATCACGATATGCTTAGTTGTATTATTCTACATGACATTCAATTTCCACATCTGATGCCAACACTATTGCACTACATAATCTGACAATATTGATCCAAACAGCAATGATGTGGTTAAATAAGATTCATGTAATACATTTACAAATGTGTTATACAGTAAATAAACTTTGATATAATAATGAAGACCAAATAATTCTAATAAATATAACTATTAGGCTGAGTTTTAGATGCATTAAATACTATAACTAGTATTCACAATATCACGCAAACTTTATTCATCAATCCTGACATGTTGGCTTTCAGAACTATTCTACTTATCAAGCTCAACACATTGCATGCCAAATTACTACATTTATCAAGCTCAAGATGTTGGGAAGTCAAAAACTCACTCTTATCAAGCTCAAACATGTACCTATCAATACCGAAACATATCTATCAAAGCAAAAATATATCTATCAAGACGCCAGACATTGGGCAGACAAAAATTTACTACTATAACTCCCTACTTAACACCGATCCTTCACATTATATGAACAAATACCAAAGGAAGAATAAATTAATAACTTTATTTTGTTTTAAATTCATACTGAGATTCCTCTGCTTATGCCTGACTTATAGCTCTGCTCAGTGGAGGACTGTAGAAAGTCAAAAACATAGAATATAAATAAAGGGAGGATGAAATACCATTGAACATTGAAATAAGATATATGTCTCATTTGTTAATAAACCAAATGATGGAAATCAAAACTATAATTTCTATTTGATCTCTTCCATAATTTAAATACACTCTTATATTAGCTACAATATAACTTTAAAAGAAAAGTATGACATTAAATAACTCTACTATCTAGCATGTCCTAATTTAACTAACCAAATTACTATTAAGTTGGGACTATGACATAAGATCTCGGGGAATTTTTAATACAATTTGATTGAAGAAATTCTATTATACAATAACTTACAATTATTATAGTAAAAAAATAATGGAATGAATTGAATGATGTTCCACTAGACTAGCAATTAGATAATAAAGGAAATAGGGTATCTTTTAATCTCACCTCATTGTCTAAATAATAAACTGGTTATACAACCTTCTTCATAAGATTACTAAATGTAAAGTATTTCACTGAATGTTTGGTTCAAGAGAACATTATTATCAGATTTAAGTCTGTTCATTATTAAATTTATAAAGTAGTTCATTTATGTTGCAATATATATATATAAAAAACAAAAAACACAAGTTAATAACTTGCATACGCTTGTATTTATGACAATAGATGGCGTTATACCAAAAACACTTTCAAGCGTTTGTTTACATAAACGTCAGAGCGAGTATTTCACTATCTCTAACTTAATTTCCACCTTCATATCATGATTTCAAGCTATTTGCTATCGTCAGTGAGGGACAGGATTAATATTTGGAATGTGGAAACTAGAATACGAATGCATGTAAGAATAACTCAAGACAAAGTTTTGAATAAATAAATAAAACATTTATTTACATTTTCACAATCAAAATAAATATAACTGGTTCACATTGGGACTATTCAGTCTAATTCCAGAATTTACAAATACATTTGCCAATATGGGTTTGATATCACTTTTTATCATACACTTTATTACTTATTGATTAGATATTTATAAAATTTGAAGAAACAAATAAGATAATGTTCTCATATTCTAACTTCGAATATATTTAGACTGTTAATTAACTCTAACATTTTTTTATTAGCAAACAACACTGGAGAAATAAATATCTTATTATGGGCTCAAATATACAAGTTGGAGAGATCACACTATCATTTATTGGGATAAAACAAATTAATAATTTTGGCTGTCAAGATAGTAGCCTTAAATAACTCAATCAAATAATCCTTTTAAATAGCTATACTTTTCACACATCCAAAATAAAAATAATCATTCTGATTAGTTAATGATTTAAATCTTGTGGTAAGTTAACAGGATATAATCCAAAATATTTAATTCCTGATGTTTAAATTTAGTAGTACTATACTCTCACGTCTTCAAGATTATTTGCATTATGCTTGTACCACATCTTATGCTATAATTAAGATAGAATCAATATATTTACATCTTGCTGGTTTTCTTATGAGTTATTAAATATGTCCTAATACGGATAATGCCATAAACTAACCAACAAATATAACACTATTTCTGCTTTAAATATACCATCAAAAATTTAATCTTACCATTTATTTAACCACCAACTACATTACAGATAGCTATGATTCTATGATAACAACAACAAAAAAATATTAAAAAAAAATTACATGAGGAATAAACAAGCTTCTTAACTAATAAATATAAATGATGAATAATGATTTCCCACCTAACTTTGAGGTATACTATTGGTGTGGAACTCAGTCTCACCACCAGAATAAAGGGAAAATACATTACTCAACTTCCTAAAATGTCATCTTTATAATGCATAAATATGCAATCTGGAATTATACTTCACTCATGGCAAATACTTAGATATATTAGGGGAAAGAGTTCTGAATCCCAATCAACATAGAACATATCACTGATAATTTTCTTTCTCACTGCTACTCTATACATCTCATTCTATACATTGGAAAATAAATACATACACAGATAGGTCCCTAGTTCTTTCAATTCTTTTAGCATATGACATTATCCGAAACTGACAGAGAGAAACAAAGTCATAAAACTGAATATTTACTAATTGTATATGAAATAAATACACCTACATATAAATAATTTCAAATTATATAGTACGCAAATGGTACGGTAAAGTAAATGGTAAATTAAAAATCTTTTAGTTTATAACAAACTATTATCTGTTTTCTTTTTTTAAACTTTTAAATTGCAATAATTAGTGTCAATGGGACTTCACCATTTCTGGGAACAATATTTATCTTTCATACATTTACTACTCTCTAAGCTAATTGCTCACTTCGAGACATTAAATAGAGACATATCTCCCTTCATTAAAACATATATATATAACCCACATAAAAAATTATGTTTAAATAATCAATTACTGGCGTATTGCAACTTATAATATGCTATCCAAGATGTTCTTGAAGTATCAAGGAAATAGTACAAAATAAATAAGTAAAATAAATAAACAATCCTATCTATCTGTCTATGACATGTTGTGCCAGGCATTATCAAATGTCCATGCACAAAATCTGCTGTAAAGAACATTACAGCAGATACACATAAATCTGTATATATTAAGCACACACACACACAAATTTAAAATATTGTACACAAATACACATATAATAAACTGATGTAATTTTTGTATTTTGTTTTTGTTTTGCATATTTTCAGTATATATCATTTTATGTATTTTGCTTTTCTCTGAAAAATTCAAATAGAGAAAAGCAAACTTTATTAAACAAATGGATCAAATGTTGGAACATATTAGTAAAATAAATAATTAAAGCAATTGTTCCAACATATTTGTATATATTTTATTTATTTATTTTTTAATTACTTTTCTAAAAACTGTAATTTTATTCTGTAAGCAAAGAATGTTAATTGCTTTGGCAAAAATCTGACCAAAAGCAAAATGTTTGATAATCAATGCTATAAATAAAATGTTATCTTCTTTTTTTATATATAAAATAGAAATTATTTTGAATTGATATCTGTAATGAAGTGATCTGAGTATTCAAGATGGAAACTAATCATTATATCAAACCCTAAAATGTAGAATTTAATCAGAAAAATAGAAAGAAATGTTATAATCTAAATAATAAGGTAAATTAAAAGAGTTGGCTGATTCATACTTCTCAGAGAGGGTACCTGAATTGGTTCTTGTGAGTGGAGTAATAGGTTTTAGTCAATGCTGTGGGATTCATTCTTTCTTTGGCATTCAATTAGTTTACTACTTTGGCTCTGGAATTCTTCAATCATCTAGCCACTTACAGATTAATTTATGGACTAGACTACTGCAGATATTTTCTAAGAAGAAATCCATTATATCGTTCTTTTAAGAACTCTTGATTTCTTAAGGATTTAATGAACCATTCAAGATAGTGAATGAACATTTAATAATAATTATTATATTATCTAGCAGATAGAAAATATGGACAAATCTACCAGAGCTTCCACTAAAATGACCGTGGGGTAGAAAACCAGCCGATCCACCTGCCCTTTCTCTGTCCAAATTGCCAAGAGGTAATGATGCCAGTTCCAGCCAGTCATGCTGGTGACAAAAGCCACTTTGCCTATGCCTGAATGAGATGAAATCCTCACTGCACAGCCAGTTGACTTGAAGCCCACTCAAATCCCAGTCAGGAGAAGATGAAGATACCTACATAAGTTTATTTTACAAATATTTTATTAATATTGAAATAATTAACTCTGATATTTCCGATTAAATATATTATTATTTTTTATTATTATTATTAATCATTTTAAAAAAAAGAGAGAATTGTCTCTCGCATATGTATATTGAATTCATGGTTATTACAGACATAATGATATAACTTTTACTTAAATCTGTTAATTCATGTTCCAATCCCAAATTCTAGTATTTTCATCAAAGGTTGCAATTAGTTTTTTTATTGCTGCTTGTTTGTTACTCCTGAAAATTGTCATATGTAAATATATATATATATACGCATACATACACTTGTAATATTCAGAAAATATGACACCTTATGTTGAGTGTCGAAAATGTATTTATTCGTATATCCTCATAAGTTATTTTTTGTCACTGCTGCACCTTATGATGAGTGCAAAAGAGGTTTATTCAATGTAAATTCCCCATAAGCAAGTCCACTAATAACTTTATATTCAAAATAATAGTAAGTGTATAATTGTGCTGCACGTATATACATGTATAAGGATTTGTCGTAAAAGGCAAATAGATACAGCATCTAATGTTGAGTGCTCTATGGTATCTGAGCTAATGCAACCTTATTGACATGTAAAATATGAAATTAGTGAAATATTTTATAGTGCAGATATATGCACGCATAGTTGTTTTTTTATTTGCTATCAATAAAACAGGTTTTAAAGTCCTGGGTAGAAGTGTATGCCTGTATGACTGAAAATCTTTTATATGAGAAATATATATCAAATCACACAAGACATAACCTATTTCTACAGAGTAAAAAGCTCAAACCACTTCCATTCATTTATGAAACATTGTAAATAGCTTTAGGGATTTATTATTTTTCTTATTCATTTAAATTGTATTTATATATGTATTTATTCCAAAGCATCAAATATATATACGGGTTTGTGATAATAATTCATTTATTTATTTTTATATCATTTTAAGTATGAAACGGTGGTGGGTATTTGGGATTAAATAAATATTTAATCATAATATTAAATCGGTTTTGTCTTCATATTATTATTTATTTGATAAAATGTACTTTTTCTTTATCAATCACATACCTGTAATAACCATTTAACTTATCAATTGATGACCCTAGATGTAGAGCACTGAGCTAGCCACATGGGATATCACTCTATCGGGATGTTAAATCTTATTTTTATGCTTCGCTGAACATATGGTATTGCACATCCTTCTAAGAGGGGGGGATTCATTTTTTATTCTTTTCTAGGAGTGGCATGCAAAAGTTATTTTATAAATAGACTTTTCAAAGGTGTGTACTTACCGTAAGTCCTAAACATTTGGGCATTTGAGTAAGATATCAACTAAAGTGGGTTTTTAATTGGCAGAGTCCTGTCAATTCACTCTTTCTATCAGTTTATCTGGAAGTATCACTATATATGAGTACAGACAATCGGCAATTGGTATTCATTTCTTTCCCTGTTAAATCTTGATCACTTCATGCTCAGTGCAAGATTAGGAGCAGAATTCTTCAGGGAAGTATGGTTCAGTACAATGTTAATAACAAACAAAAAAAAATAGTTATTTTTCTTTTAACTTTTTTTTTTAAAAAAAAGTTCACTTGCAAAGTTTTTTAACATAAAGTCTCCTGAATGACGCAAAGATAAGGATAATGATTTCAAATGAGTATGTTAGTAAAATATGAAGACAAATTCCTATAGGATAAACATTCACAAATTTAAAATTTAATTAAGCAATCACAAATGTTCTTAGCAATAGCTAATTGAGCTGACTTATATAACATGTGAATAATAATCTTCTTTATAACAATGGAGATAATGGATAGATAGTTTCAGCTACATACTTGTTTGATATTTATCATTAAATTAATTCTGGAAATTTTCAATTTAGATAACTTTAACAGGCATCCAAAAGAACATTAGCTTCCCATAATTTTGTAAGTTAGCACAAATATAATTATTTTAGTCCATTGCTAATTGTTCATGGAAAATCTGCAATTCCTTAGATAACAATATTTTTCTTTATAATACATCCACATACTGAGGAGAACAAGAAATATATAATATTAATGTCCTTCCACTCAACTTAAATCAGGTACACATTAAATAAATACTAATTTTTGGTTAATTCTTTGTGAGCCACATATTCACTTCTTTAATAAAATATTTCATAAGCATAAATGATACACATAGTTATTATCATGTAGTAGTTTAAAATATGGCACAATAAATTATACACCCATCCTCTCATTTTAACTTAATTTTTATATAATTATAAGAGAATTTAAACTTAGAGTCTATGATAGGCTTTGTTAAACAGTCCTGCATAAATTTCCTTAAAAGATTATAAAGTTCATGCAATTTCACTTTCTTCCTAATAATAGAAAACATAGGCAAATAAAGTAGATTTGGGTTATAAACATATAAATACATTTCAAATGATAATGTTAATTTAAAATTTAATTGAGTGGAGAGTGAAGAAAAATATATCTTATAAAAAAATTAGTCTGACATATTTCCTTAAAGTTGTCTGGTAGCTAGAATTCCCATACTAAATTTTATAAAATAATGTTTAAAAATTACACTTTGGAGTTTAACCGACTTGATTTCTGGAAGAGATTGGAAAAAAACCATGTATATAGAAGTGGCAGAAGCATAATATTTATTATTGGCTTACTTAAATACATCTCCTTTCCATCAATCAAGAGGTCATCTTATCCTCCAAAGGTTAGCTCCACCCTTCACACTCAGATAATTAAGTAACAAATATTCAAGAAATCTTTTCTTGAAGAAAAAAAATCATTTGATTTTCTAAATTAAATCAAACAGAATAAAACAAAAAAAATAATTTTTACACTTTTAAAATAAATAAACATTAATTATCCAGTAAAATAAATTAGTTGATAACACAATTTAGTTTGTCAAATAGTTCACCAATCCAAAGATCCATTAATCACTCAAAATATACTTGCACTTATTAACAGAAATATTTACTGTAATTTTAAGTGTTTTATTGTAAAATGTAAAATTCTCTAAAATAGAAATAAAACAAACTCCTTCTTTTTAAAACTTGTTTTTTATATGACTATTACATGAAAAAAAAAATCCAATGATTTGACTATTTTATATGGTCTTTTTCAAGGCACACTAAAATAAAATAAAAATATATATATATAACAAATAACACATATTCCATAAAAATAAATAATAAATAAATAAACAAAAAATTACAAAATATATTCACAACCCAAAATATACCTTATCTCACTGCCCTTTCCTATTACCAACAAACACAACTCAAAGAGAAACAATTTCCTTTTATTAAAAAAAAAATATATATATCCTTTAAAACATTTAATTAAAAACCTATTATTTTCTTTTCTGTTTATCTATTAACATCCTATTTAATTCTGGTTTTATTTCATTAATGTATACACTTTCTTTTATCATCCTTTCATTATATGACTTAATACATTCCAAAGGCTTTATATCAAAATCCCCATGCTTAAATTTATTCATGTTAATAATATTCATTAAGGCTGTAGCCTCAAGCACATGCATATAAAATGCAATAGTAGGGACCTCTACAGGTCTTAAAACCATTGCTATCGCATTTTATATGTATGTGCTTGAGGCTACGGCCTTAATGAATATTATTTACATAATCAATGTGCATTTAAATAAATTTATAATTACAATTTTAAACTACAGTGTTAAGTAAAATCCCTCTTGATGTTTTATAGATGGAATAAATAGCTAATCCTGACATCTCCTTAATATAATATTATGATTATTATTTTTCTTAATTATAATCCTGTAAATGTAATAGTAATAAAAGATCAATATATAACAAAATGATAATATAATTGATTAATTAGGTTAACTTAAATGTAATAATTATGGATATTTTATTGTATTTATTTAAACAAGACATTTATTTTATATAGCACGATGTTTTTATAAACTTTAATACCAATAAGACAATAAGCTAATGCACATGCGCTTTCTAGTTGTCACTATATAAAGACTTTATCTTGTGTTTGAAAAAGTGGGAGTATTCATTTATATTTATTTAAGTATTATTATTAATCATGGAAATATTTAGATACCTAATAAAGAGGTGTAACTTCATATTCTTATGCTATTGAATAAATACTTTGATATTTATTTAATAGTAAAGGGTATGTAATCTTGTTAATAGAATAAGTGGGTCTCATAATTGCTAATATTAATTAAACATAGCTTAGAAATAATGAAGAGTATCAAATTATACCTAGATAAAGTCACATAGTATAGCCAAATTTAGGAACTTGTCATGATTTTCTAGGGGTCGTCCTCCTATTGGCAGGTAACAATATGTAAAACATTTTGTAATAAGTGAATAAATTCTTACGTTTTATTTGCATTAATGTTGCTTTATTCCAATTATATTGATGGTATTGTATATAATACTTTCAGGGAAATACAGAAATATAATCAAAAATAATTAATCCATGTCTTAAAACTTAAACTCAAGCTTCAGATGCAAATAAAAAAATACAAAAGGAAAAAAAAATAATAATTATTATTTAAGTTTTATTTTATACATATGATAATTATAAATAAAATGTTCTGGTTTAAAAATAAAATTAAAAGAATATATGCTATAGCACAATAATTTACTTCAGAAGTATCATTAAATAAGACTGAAGGTCTCAATATATATAATAAATAGTGTAGTAGCAATAAAGTGCATTAATAAAGAAAATAATCATTTCATTAGGTATATCATATATTAATTGTTTTCTAGACTTTAATATGCAATCATTGAAAACATAATGTATATTAAGGCTATCACCTGAAGACTATGCACCTGAATACAACAGTAGGGACCTCTACAAATCTTAACACAAGATTAATGACTTTAGTATACATTTAAAAAATTAATTGTGAAAACATAATGGCAATTCCTCCATGTATTAAACTATATAAAGTTCTCAGTTGTGATATAATCAGATAACTATCAATAAAAACTGATAGGGCAGTGAAACACATGATCTAATAGATATTGCTAGAGTTAGTCAAACGATCAGATAGTTGATTAAATAAAGCACTAAAAAACTGCTAAGAAGTGAAATTTTTAGCCATTTATTAATGTAAGTAATGCATTAAAAATGATAGAATATGATCTTTCTTTATAAAAGCATATTTAGCTATTCTTCTTTCATATTTATTTCTATGTTAATCAATGTGAAACATTTAGATGTAGTTTTTTTATACTACTGTTGTATGATGGCTTATTATATCGGAGATTTCTGTTTAATTCTGGAGAAAAAGTAAAGTATATCTATAAATCATTGTTTCTGCTACACTTACATATTGAATGCTTCTAGTGGAATAGTAATAAATGCATTAGTTCTTTGTTTTTGATTTTAGATGTTAAAAATTAACATACATTGTGCAAAGACCAACTTACAGATGTCAATTGTGCAAAATGGTGTCATTTGCTAGCACTATATTCAAGTAACTAGAGGGATTTGAACTTAGAATTTTTCATTCTATGTTTATCCCCTACTTCATCTCAAACATATGACACATAACCACATACATGTGAAAACAAGATTATCCCCCAATGTATGTATTACTTGTAGAACCAGCACTCATTAGTTGGCCAATCATAATCTCCCATATGTATGTACAATCAATGCTCAGTTTATATTAAGATAACAATTCCTTAAACTTTAATGGGAAGGCTGCAATCTTCTCACCCCTCCAACTATTCAAACATCCACATCAATAGAAAACTAATGATAGAATGCTCAAAGCTGTTGGTGGATTTGATATTGTAGTCATACCCATGTCAACATTGTCAATCTAGCCACTCATAATATCAAATCGATGAAGGGTTTTGAGAATTTTATTATTGATTTTTCAATGAAATGGATAGTTGAATAGTTGAAGGGGTAAGAAGATTGAAGCCTGTCTATTAAAGTTTAAGAAATTTCTATCTTAATATAAACCGATAACTGATTGCATATATGTGTGGAAGATTATGGTCTGCCCCAACTGATGAGTGTTTGTTCTGGACGAAATACATACATTGAAGATCATCTATTTTTTTTCACATGTATATGGTAATGTGTGTCGGTTGTTTAAGATGGAGTGAAAGGCGAATACAGATCGAAAAATCCTAAGTTCAAATATCTCTAGTTCCTTATATATGAAATATTCAGTGCAGTGAATGAATAGATTAATGAATTGGTTAATATTCGTAAATCAAAAAAAAAAATATTTCTAACGGGAATTTTATTTTGTTTTAAAGTTATTTATATTATTTTAAAATATGTCTTAATAAATGTAAAATATACTTTATATATAATATTGTACTACGTTTTTAGAAAGATTTAAACTTGGATCACAGACTTACGTTATGATAAGCCTTTTTAAAATATATAACGTTTTTAGAAAGATTTAAAGTTGGATCACACACGTTATGATAAGCCTTTTTAAAATATATATATATTTGTTGTTTTAATTAGTTTAACCATACGAAAATTAATTTGAATAATAAGTTCTAAAAAATAAATTTATTTTGTCACAAATTCTATTTAAAGTAAATAACTTTGCAATATTAGTCTTGATTTAATGATCTAATATGTGATCTGGGTTGATGTCACGTGATCTTATATGTAAAGAATATAAAAAATGTATGTATATATAATTAATATCATTAATTGCTCTGAAGATCACATGACATTTGATGCTAAAAATGAGTTTTATTCCAGAAATCTTTAGTTTTTTTTTGTTTATCACTCTTCTTTTGTACTATACTACGCAGGACAAAATTTAATAAGTTGCTAGTAGAATTAAAATATGTAATAATTAAGGACCTAAAGTAACAATTCAAATTTTAATTCAAAAACTTTTAGTTCTTCAGTCTTTTTCTCTGACCCTGAGCTAATATGAGCAGGATATTATTATTAACTTGTAAAATATATTTTAATGCATCGTTTTAGGTTGGTTATGCATGTGTACTACGACATATTTAATATGGACGTGATCTTACAAGTATGCAAAAGCACTATTCTGCTCTAAACTTTTTAAATATGATAGACTTAGTTATCAATTAATCACCAATTTAATATTTATTTTTGAAAAACAATAGATCAAATGTTATGACGCGATTAAAATCCGATTGTAGATAAAACTTCCTTTTCTTAGAAAAATAATCTTGTAGAATTCTAATATTCTGAGAAAAACAATGTATCATTTGAATTAATTTATTATTTATAAAAGTTTGGTGGTGAATTAGTTTATAACGAATATCTTTTTTTCCTATTTCTGCATTATCACATGTATACCATACTATATTTGTAAATGATAAGTTAATTAATACTACTTTGCTTAAGTCAATAAATTCCTATTTTCTTTTTAAAAAAGTTAATATTATACTTACTTCTTATATATATGTTTTAGTATCATTTAACGTCACTAGGGGGAAGTAGTATTAATTATTTTGCGTTTACTTTTGGCCAGAAAACGGAGAAAATTTTAGATAGAATACACAAAATATACGCAAAGATGTGCATTGTGTGATCAACTGTGAACAGCAAAAAGACTGACTATTCAAGTGAAAATATAGGGGGCATTTTTGATGCCGGAAATTAAAAGTAAATAAATATATTACAGTAGTAAATATTTTTGATGACGGAGATTAAAAATAAATTAAAATATTAGTACTGTTATATTATATGAAAGAAAATACATTTGTAGAGATAGTATTTGATCGGATTATGCGGAAGGGATAACAAATATGCTGGGCCTAAAATAGATTTTACATTATGCAAATTAATTAATTATGTATTTATATGAGAAATGGTAAATATGTAAAGAATGCATTATAAGTACATAATCATGAGGGGTATACAAATAGGCTAAATTAATCGGTTACAGAAAATGATTATGATTTTTTAAAAAATAAGTTTGAAGTTACATGATAAGAATAAAAATAATATAGTCTTGCATTGGTGGTCGAGAGGTCAGTGCGACGGTTTTACACTTGCAGGCAGTTGCCCGGGTTGCATCCCGGCCGATGCTACGACATTTAAAAAAAGATTATATGATAACACTGAAGAAAATTTAATAGGAGTTTTAGATGCGTTGAAAAGTTTCCAAAAGTAGAGTATTAATCGCAGATGTAGTTGATGTGGAGATGGAAGGGAAAGAGAGGATTGAACACTTATTTTTAAAATGTAGGATATTGAAAGAGAATGAGGATAAATTGTGTGGAATGTGGAAAAAATTTAAAATTAATGGGAATAAAAGAACTAGCAATTTTATGATTTTTTAAATTATTTTTATATATGATGATAGACTATTGAAACTAATGAAACATCTTTTATTAAAATATGATAGTAGAATTTTTAAAAAAAATGAACCAGGCTTAGAGAAATAATTGAAACTTAAAAGTAAATTTAATGGGATGTATAATAGAATTTCTGGGAATATAGCTTATGCACAAATATTTGTCATTATTTTTGAAATACTATGCCATCTTTTGCTTTATTTATATATTGCTAAAAAATATAATCATCCACTAATTATTTAAATGTATTTTTGCTTACTATAAAAAAATAATAATAATGATATAATCTTTACTTTGAACTTTTCATTCTGTTTCTTTAATATTATCTAAAATTGCTTCAGAAACATTCTAATGAATTTAAATTAGAACTTACAAATCGGTTTCAAGTATTAATAGATTTTGAACATGATTCAGATTTGAATGAAATTAATATGAAAATAACTGATCCACTTTTAAAAACTGCAACAAAGATAACTGGTAGAAAAAAGCAGCAATTGATCAATAAAATTTCTACTGAGACTAGAGAATTTATGAAGAAAAGAAGGAATATGAAGATATACAAAAATGATGCATTAAAAAGGATTGAATATCTTGAATTTTGTAAAATGGTGTGGAAAAGAGTTGAAAATGATATAAGAAAGTATAACTGTGAACTAGCAAGGAAAGCTGTAGAAGAAAATAGAAGTCTCAAGAATGTAAAACAAAATTTTGGTATTGGTAGGAAACTTATATCTGCAATAAGAAAAAAAATATGGAATTATTACTAAAAAGAGAGATGACATCATGGAATGGGTAGAACACTTTTATCAAGAATTATATAGTAATAAAGAACAAGTACCTCCTATATCTATTACATCTTCCAAATTGCCCAGAAATTTTAAATGAAGAAGTGAGACATGCAATTAAATATATGAAGAAAAGGTGTATCAGATGATTGGAGAATGCAGTATTAATATTAATATTTAATTTCAGATTTTTTTCTTCACTATTGATAACTATGTAATAAATAATTCGCTTAACGTATATAGTGAAATTAAATTCAACAATTATATTAATATTTTTTAAGGCTAAAAGGTGTACTAGATAATTGGAAGAATGCAGTATTAATATTAATATTTAATTTCAGATTTTTTTCTTCACTATTGATAACTATGTAATATATAATACGCTTAACGTATATAGTGAAATTAAATTCAACAATTATAATAATATTTCTTAAGGTTATATTTGAGACATTTGAAAATAGATGGTATAGGATGAATAATGGATGGCCCATGGGACTGCCCATGAGTGGCATTGTATCTAGTGTTGTAATCAGTTATTTTGAAAAACAGATTATATCGAAGTTCCAAGAACAAATACATGGAATAATTTATTGTAGTTATGTAGATGACATTTCATCGCAGCACTTAAACTAATAATAACAGCCATTTAGGAGGAACTGCAGGCACATACCAACTTGATATTCAACTGCACTGAAGAGAATGAGCTGAATACAATTAAATTAATTACTTGGACTTAATAATAGAAAGAACGCACAGATGCTTTAATTACAACATGAAAGTAAAATCATTAAACATTAGAGGATACATCCATACTAAGTCGAATACCCCAAGAGCCCACAAATTAGCAGGGCTTTCTGCCTTTTTGTTCAGGAATTACCATTTATGCAAATATGAAGAAGAAAGAAGAATAAATATTAACCAATATGTTAATGATCTTATGAAGATTGGTTATGATTTAGTAACCATCAATAAAAGAATCAAAACATTTTATGAAAACATAACCAAATCTATCAGGGACAAAAAACAACATATATGTCTGCCATACATACCTAAGATTGCAAGAAAACTAGTCAAAAAATTGCAGAATGAATTCACAGTAGGTTTTCTAATCCCTCCTAACACCAATAGAATTTTGAACAACTCTAAGGACAAGATTGACCTACAATCAACACCACATGTGGTGTACAAGTTGACATGCCCTCAGGCAAACTGTGGTGCAGTATACTATGGTGAGACTCGGGCCACTATGAACAATAGAGTGGCTCATCACAGATACTTATACAAAAGAGTATTAAGAAGAAACGAAGGCAGCTCAGTGTTTGAGGACCACCAAAGAGAGGCTAATCATGAATTTGAACCTGCAAATGCTAGAATAATTTCAACTGAAAGAAATGACATCAAAAGGAAGGTTAAAGAACCATGGTATATAGCAAGAGATTTGAAGGCAATAAATAGGAGAGATACATGCTTTTCTATTTCAAAAAGATGGACAATATAAATAAGCTTGCATAGATTTGCATAAATTACTATGTTAGAAGGCTATGAATATGGAGTTGTAGGCTCTGAAAGTGCTTAGCCTTAAGAAATATTAATATAATTGTTGAATTTAATTTCACTATATACGTTAAGCGTATTATATATTATATATATTAATATTTAAGAAAGGGGATAAAGAAGATATTAGAAATTACAGACCTATCAGCCTTTTATCAGTTTTATACAAAGTTTTTACCAAGATGTAAACAACTCATCTATAGAGAACATTGGATTTTCACCAACCAAGAGAATAAGCTGGATTTAAAAGTGGTTTTAGTAAAGTAGATCATATACAGGTACTGAGAGAAGTTATAGAAAGGACAAATGAATATGAATTACCATTATGTTTTGGATTTGTAGATTATGAAAAGGCACTTGATTGTATAAACATTTCTTCAGTGATTAAAGCATTAGATCCTCAAGATATAGATCCAGGATATTGTCATATTTTAAAGAATATTTATAAAAATGCAACAGCAACAATTAGATTACATAATGATACTGGAAAAGTCAACATTGAGAAAGTGTAAGACAGGGTGATTCCATATCTCCAAAACTTTTTACAGCAGTACTGCAAGAAGTATTTTGTGGATTAAAATGGGAAGCTAAAGGAGTGAAAGTATTTGGGATTATTTAAAACATTTAGATTTTGCAGATGATGTAGTTGTTTTTGCAAATAATCCTTTAGAGCTGCAAGAAATGTTGCAGGAGTTATCAGATAAAAGTAGAACTAAAGATAAATGTTAAAAAGGCTAAAGTAATGTTTAATCAATTTTCTCAAAGTATGAAAATAAAGATTGATTATGATGAGTTAGGAGAAGTTAACAGTTACAAATACCTTGGTCAGATTATTAATATAGATGGAAACATAATGGATGAAATTAATCATAGAATTAAACTTGGTTTGAGTGCTTTTGGTAGAAACTAAAAGTAAATATGTCTGGGTGTTTGAAAAGAAAAGTTTTTAACAAATGTGTTTTACCAGTTCTTACTTATGGATCTGAGACTTGGATACTTAATAGAAGAGCAATACAGAGACTTCAGACCACTCAAAGAAGTATGGAGAGATGCATGTTGGGAGTAACAAGAAGAGATCAAAAATGTAACGTATGAGTAAGAGAACAAACAGGTGTTACTGACCTCAGTGAAAAAATTAAAAGATTGAAGTAGAGTTGGGCTGGACATATTGCTAGAAGAGATGATAATAGATGGGAAAATGAAATCTTAAACTGGATTCCAAGAGATTGTAAAAGACTCAGAAAGAGACCACACATTAGATGGATGGATGAAATAAAGTATGCAGGAGTGATGTGGAGAAGAGAAGCTAAAGATCAGACAAGATGGATTGAACTTGTAGAGATCTTCATCCTGTAGTGGATTGATAATGGTTGATAATGATGATGTTGAAAATTGCTTTATGTTATTGAGTTATTTTAGCTACTTTATTAGTCCTTATTAATGGATTTAATTATTTATAATAAATATATTTAACATTTAAATACAAGTATAGTATATATTGAAATGGAAACATTGTTTCACATATGTAATTTAAAGCCCCTCCCCCACCAATTTAAAACTGTCAAGATAAAATTTAAAAAAGCTGACATAGTCTTCAAAAATAAAAGTTAAAACAAACAAATAAAAAGATGACAGCAATTTAAAAATTAATATTTTAAAATATTAAAAGTACTGTTAAAATGTATTTTACAAAAGTTTCATGTTTGCAGATTATCAAAAAGAAGGCTGTAGTTAACAGTTAATAAAAAAAAGATTACCATGGTTATAAAAATCAATAGATGTTTTTCAAAAACATCAGATAAGAGTCATTAGAATCTGTTCCCATCAAAAATTGATGGCCAATGAGGGAAGAAAATAAATACATGGACCTCTGAGAAGATTGGTGTTAGATCAATCTCAAAAACTGATAGATAAGAAAAGGATAAAGAGATAAATATGAGAGTAGAGATTGCTTAAAAGATTTTTGTAGCAGTCATATGGTTAGAAAGCATCTAGACTGTTATTAGTGAAATCCATATTATATGACTACTAGTCCAACAAAGCTTGGAGTATTGTGAATAATAAAAAGAAGGAACCTGTAACCAAAAAAATACTAAATGAAGAAACAAGTGGTTAAAATATACCTTCAAATGTCTGGGTAATCGAAAACAGCTTTTCTCTCTTCTCTGTTTCCTGTTCAGTTATGAAGAACAATAAAATCAAGGTCTGTGAACTGATTGTCTACTTGTTAAGCTCTTAGAACACCCCTTATTGATTGGAAAATTTATAGTGAATCACCAGCAGATGCAGGTTCAGGTAGGGAAATTGTAAATCTTTTATAGCCTTTTATAATACATAAAAATATTTTGTAAATTGTATTTCTTAAGTTATAATATAATAAAATGTTCCTTTTAAATTGATTAATTGTAAATAATACAAAAAGAAAATATATTTAAAAATGGGATGCAGTGGAGTAATAGGTGAAATAAAAATATTTTGTAAGATGTGTTTATTAAGATAATCTATGACTGAATAAAGTGTCATTTTCTGTATTGATTGATTATCAAAATGATGCAAAACGATTAAAAATATTTATTCTGAATAGCAGTTATTATTTTTTAAAAAACACTTTGATAGAATGAATTGCCTCTGGAATCACACATATATAAATTAAGGAAATGTTTACATATGTGAATTAAGGAATAATAATAAATCTCTTCCAAATAATGACTTCAAACTGTATTAATATGATGAATAAGTGGTCCAAACACACACTGAATATTAAATAACAATAAATCTTTTCCAAATAATGACTTCAAAATGTATTGATATGATAAATAAGTGTTTCAAACCCACACTGAATATATTAAGTAATTATAAATCTCTTTCAAATAATGACTTCAAATGGTATTGGTATGAGGAATAGATGGTTCAAAGCCACACTGAATATATTAAGTAATAATAAATCTCTTCCAAATAATGACTTCAAACTGTATTGATATGATGAATAAGTGGTTCAAACCCACACTGAATATGTTAAGTAATAATAAATTTCTTCCAAATAATGACTTCAAACCATACACATATGATAAATAAATGGTTTAAGCTCACACTTGTATAATATATAAAATAAAAATTAATACTTGAAATTTCTGGATTAGAACAAATATTTCTCGATACCTGGATTAAAATAAATACTTCAAGATACTTGGATAGAATAAACACTTCAAGGTACCTAAATAAATAAATTATTCTATACACATGGATACGTATCTATTGAAACAGATATTTCTGTCCTCCTATCTGTTTCACCTTTTTGTTTCCACAGACACATCTATGCCAGTTTTAAACACTCTTTAGTACAGGTATATATGTATCCACCCAGTGATATATGCCTTTGCACAGCTGTATATGTGGTTGCACAGTTGTATATATATCCATACATTTTATATTCAATAACACACATATATATGTAATCGCAGTTTATATGCATTCAAACAGTTATATGGTTATTATCACACATACATGCACCTATAAATGATTGTAATATTAATTTTTGTATAGATATATTGCAGCATTTATATTTTGTTTAATAAATAATATATTGTATAAAAGTTATTTTATTTAGAAAATGTAGTTAAATAATCTTTAGCAAGTTTGATTTAAATGAATTATAAATTATATGCGAAATTCACACATTGGTAATAAAACAATTTAGAATAATTCTCAAGTAAGATCAAATGGTTCCTAAGTTATTAACATTGTTCTAAAGCTCATTATAATTGTAATGAATTTCTTTTTCCAGATCAAGCCAGTAAAGGTTTTGGCAATAAAATAAAAAAAGATCAGAGTCAAAAGAAACTGACTGCTGTAAAACTTAGAGGAAGTTTGAATTCTGGTTTAAAATAGATAATCGCTGGTTTTTGATCTGGGAAATATAAATATTGCAGATTTTTTTTAATTTTTATTCTTGAGCTTGCTTTCCTGTAAATTATTGTGGAGACCAGATTCCAAGATGATCTAGTAAAATAAAATATTCACTAGCTTTTGAGCCAGGGATGGTGCTCTCAGTTCCTCCAAACATACCTATGTTCCAGCTCTGCATGAAGGGAGAATATAAAGAAACTTAAAACCTACCTGAAAAGAAATGCCACTGAAATTAAGCAACTGTTTGATGACTTCCCAGCCACTATCAGTGATATATGCTTCAGGCCCAACCAAAGAGAGAGACAGTGATGGTAATAATTTTAAAAACTGCAGTCTATGAACTTTAATCTATAAAATCTAAGCTAGCTTTAACACTTTAAAAATAACATTCTATCTAAATTATCAAACTCTTTAATTTTTACCCTATTATAAAAAGAAACTCTATAAATCTGTGTAACTTTATATATATATATTGTAAAGGGAAAAAAAATCACTTTAATTTTATAAACTGCTGAAATCTTTTATAAATTAAAAGATTTCATATTTTTTTATACTCATTAAATGTCCGAAATTTATTCTCTTCAATTCTTTCAAACTAACGGTCTTGCCTAGCTTTAATATTTTAATATTTTGTTTAAATGCATTTTGTTTATGTTTAATATGTGATAATATGCTCATATTTCGAAACAATGAAACTAGTTAAGTAATTTATAAAGGAGATAATTGTAATCTTCACTTAAACATTTTAAAAGCATTGTTTATTTTATTGAATCATTGTTTCGAAATTATAATATTGGTAATAAATAAATGCGCTAACCACTCACTATTATCATAGTTATATATATTGTAAAATCGTATTTTTCAAGGTTTGCTTAACCGATTTTATATTATAACTTTTAGTATCTAATAGTTAGAAAGGGATATATTGTCTAGAGATGATAAAGTATATTTGCTAATGTTTGTATTAAGTCCAATCAAATATACTTTCCCTCCTTAATTATGAATATTTATATGCAGATTCGGGATCATAAGTAGATTATTTATTATATAGTTTAAGCCCATTTTATTAGCACACTTATAATGCTAATTTTAAGAACTGTGTTGAATTAGCTTGACAGATAAAATTATCTGTTTTAGGCACAATTAATTATATGCATACTTATTGCTTTCTATATATATTGTGTGCATTGCAGGTGTATATTTATATAATACCCTTATATGTGTTAGGTTTTGCTGCATCTTACATGGGTTCATGGTAGCAAACCACGCCATTATTTAGTTCGGGTTATGACTATCTTTATTATAACTGGAGCATGCGGACCCAGATTTTTCCTAAAGCCAATCCAAGTTCCTGAACTTATATGTTCATATATCAATAGCAGCAAACCGTCGGTCTCAGAGCAAACCGAGCATTTGATGCTGAAGCTCTTGATTAATCACTCACTCGCACTGCAAGCTTATTCTTTAATATTTTATATAGCACATATATGTGAATCTAAGAGTAACCAGTTCTTTTTCCCATATTAATTAATCATTCAGCTTTAGACTGGAGTTTGAATCTGAATTATCAGATTGAATCTGCATGATACTGAGCTTATTTAGTTGCTCATTTAATTAGTATATATATAACAGCCATTAAAACTGGCTGTACTCATCATCATCTCTACTAAAGTATCAACTTATAACTTAAGCAAACTGAAATCATAAGATGAGCATATTAAATGATTAGGCATGACTTCTACAACTCACACACATATGTATTGTAATATGTTTAAAAGGGAACAGATGTACTTGATAACAGTTCCATCCATTGTAAAATGCTTGCCTGTAGTGAATACCTTGTGAATATTATATAATCCTTGCCATTATGATATTTTATGTTAGATCATTTGTTATTGTTTTAATAAACTTTTTTAAATATAAACTGTTGTATATCTTTCTTGCTCAGACTCTAGATCAAACCACACCACATTGTCTTATCCAATCCATAGTATTTTATCCAATCCATGGTATATTATTAAATTTCACAGTTCATTACTCCAATTTCTTAATGATTTTATATGCTATATGTGTATATCGCTGTAGTTAAGATTAATAGAGTGTTAAGTACTATATATCACCCATTTAGTTATGTTCGTAGTGACCTTAAGTCTCACGTTTCTACCTGTTCTATGTTGGCTCGTGGTTAAATGAGGACTGAGTGTAGCCTCAGAGATGTCACTCATAAGGGGTTAAATTTGGAGTACTGGCAGGTGAGTTGAAGTTTGGTCAGATTAGAGGTCTCAACCACTTCACTCCGGTCAGCTTTGGGATATTTTGCTTGGGCTCTGTATTTTGTTGCATGAGTATACAAATCTGACCATTACCCTATGCAGATGAGGGAGATTCAAACCTAGAAGGACAATTCCCGCTCAGGACCAATCACAAAAACATCCATAATGTGCACATGGATATGAAGACAGCCAGTATAGAGACTGTCAGCAAACTTTTCCTTCTTCTTTAATTGTTTCAAAATAAATAATAAACTTTTGTCAATTTCATTTGCATCATTCATCTATTTATTCAAACAAAGGCAAAACTCTCCATAGAGTAGTGCCACCCTGTGCCAAACAGAGAAATCAATGGATGCCAGAAGGCTTGTGCATAAAATCCCTATCTAGTGCCTACTCATCCAATATCCCCAGACTAGTTTCTGGCTTGTGGCCATCATCAGTGGAGCCTTGGATCTGAGAGCACTGCATCTAGATCTTAGGATCTAATGCAACCCTCCAGCAGCTACCTTTTAACTCTACTTTACTACAAAACTATGAGAATGAAATTGAAAATACAATAATATTTTCAATCTAAGCTCAGTAGCTTATATAATCATATGGGTCTGAACTCAATTCAGCATCCATACATTTTGGTGTCTTTGGCTCTTAAACAACCACAGCCATCACTATCCTATTAGGCAGGATTGGTGTTAAACCACTAAACATCACATGATCACCATCTTTATACTAGCACATAATTGTTGTAAGCAAAGGCAACACTCTTCATACAGTAGTGTCACCTTGTGCCAAGCAGAGAAATCAATGGATGCCAGAAGGCTTGTGCATAAAATCCCTATCTAATGCCTACTCATCAAATATGCCCAGACTAGTTTCATTAGATCCTAAGATCTAGATGCAGTGCTCTCAGATCCAAGGCTATTTATGCACTGGTTCACAAGAATCTCATGCCTCCTGAGCTATATTCAGCATAACCAGACAATGGTAAGTAAGGTTGTTGTAAGATGGAACTCTAGTGGTGCTGTTTGGGAAACCAAACACATAAATTTCTAGATGATTCCAATCTCTATGGTGCTACATCCTCTGATGAGCAGGAAATATTGTTGTAGGTGGGGTAACATCTGCATTGGGGAATGCTAATCAATAGTTCTTTTCTGCAATATGCTCATCAGAAAATATTTACAACCAATGTAAAGAGGTTGGATGATCTTGTTCAGTTACAATATACTTAACCAGATTGTTAAACTCCCTTCAGTCATTTGTTTTATCTTATACAACCAATATACATGGCCACAGATATGTGAAAAAGATAAATAATCTCCAATGTTGGTAATTCATGCTAAACCAGCACTCATCAGTTGATCCAGAAGATCATCTACTACTTACAGATATAATTAGAACTTGGTTTATATTATGATAGCAAATTTTCAAACTTTAATGGACAGGCTTCAATCTTCTCACTCTTCAACTCTTCAGTCATTCATATCATTGAAGGGAGCTTCAAAGGGTGGGTTCAAATCCCCTCTAATAAATATCTTTATACATAATTGGTATAATCATTACTTTCAACTTTCTATTCTGTCAGCTTCTTTAATTTTAACATAAATTGCTTTATATCACTGAGAATCTTTAGAAACTTTGTTACTTATATATTTGGTTATTACACAAAATTTTATTCTTATCTTATCAAGCCCCAGTTGCACTTTTATATAAAAAAGACTGGTTTATATCATTTAAATCATTTCAATTTTAAATACAATATCTAATGTCTTTTATTCTAAATATATTACAAATCATTTCAATTTTAAATACAATATCTAATGTCTTTTATTCTAAATATATTACAAACTAAGATTAATGATACAAGAAACAATTACATTATAGTCAAATACACATTAAAATATTAACCACTACATATCACATGATCACCATTTCTTATGCTTGCTCATAACTGTTATTAAACAGGCAAAACTCTCCATACAGTAGTGTCACTCAGTGCAAGCCAGAGTAATCAATGGATATCAGAAGGCTTATGCATAAAATCCCTATCTAGTGAGGAGTCTTGGATCTGAAAGCACCTAGTCCCCCAGACTAGGTGCTTTCAGATCCAAGAGTCCTCACTGATTAAAGCGACAAACTAGAAACTAGTATGGGAATATTGGATGAGTAGGCACTAGATAGGGATTTTATGCACAAGCCTTCTGATATCCATTGATTACTATGGCTTGCACTGAGTGGCACTACTGTATGGAGAGTTTTGCCTGTTTTAATACATTAGAATAATGATTGCATGATCCTATCTTGTTATAAGAAGAGACTAATGGAGAAAAATTGAGATGCCAAGATGAGAATGTGGATTCAGGTCTTTGATATTCATATTGCAAATATCCAGCAAAGATTTTGTGAAATACATAGATTGTGGTATAAGTTTTTTTAGTGGTGTATGATTGAAATATAATAGGGTTGTGTTGAGGGATATACCGACTAAAAATGTTGAAAATATCTCTGCAATGAAATATCATTCACTCTTCTGCAAGAAATGTTGAGGGATATACTGACTAAAAATATTGAAAATATCTCTGCAATGAAATATGATTCACCATTCTGCAATAAATTAAAAGTGGATACAAACCAGTTCCTACTTTGTATGAGTATTGTGTAATGAAGATATATTGAAGCTCAATATGGGCATGAAAATTCAGGTGTTTGATGCACCCAGATCAACTGATGAGCAAGGGTCATTTATAAAAAAATGCCAGCACAGTGAGAGAGGGTGGTCTGGAGTTCTGTGCTGGTGGATGATTGTGATATGGTGGGATTGAGAAGAAGGATGCTCTAATAATAACAAAGAAAAAAAGTATCAATAAGTATATATACTTATATACATTTTTAATCCATTTTAAATCACTGATTTTTAATATATTATTTAATTAGATTTTTTTTATTTCAGATTTGTAAATTTTTAAATCATTAGATAATATGTTAGTAATTTAGGACTGTTCTGATATTTCATTACATTTATTTAACTGTATAATTTCCCCTCTTTTTTTTAAATAGTAAGTCTATGAATAACGTTAATACGCTCGCTAATACAAGAAAAGATTACATTCTGTTAGCCAATTAAATAAATAATTTGCTGAACACAGCTTTTAACCCCTGGATGGAGAGGTCATTATCATTGCACTTCATCTTGTTAGTCTATCTGGTGTTAATATTGAAGAAAACATTATCTTGATATTTTCTGGATAATATGTAAATATTTAATTTTTTGGTTGATATGTAAATACATAATTTACATATTCCACTTCTGGGTCAAAGTTACAGCAGGAGTCTTTTCTGTTTATCACATGGCTGTTATTAGCAATAAACCAGGCCTCTTTAAATGAAGTGCTATGATTGTAACATACACACACCGAATCGAAAGCAAAGCTCAGCAAATTATTTATTTAATTGTATAACAGAATATAATCTTTTATTGTATTAGCGTATAAACATTATTCATAGAATTACATTTCTTTATTATATTTTGATACTACGTATAAATTTGTTTTAAGTCACATTTCAAATCTTCAGTTTCCAGTATCTTCTCATGATTTTTCAAGGTTGAAAAACTGTTTATTATTTTACAAAAAAGTTTTTAAATATAATGACTATTTTTTTATAATTATTATTATCCAAGAAACTCCATCAAATAATGAAATACAATTTCTTCACTTTACTTAGTTTTTTTTTTTTTAATATTAGAACAGCAATCTATTTCTTCTACTTCAGTCCTTCCATCTATTGTCAGTTTAAATAATTAATAAATTCTAATTTGTAGTTCTTAATAAATTGCCAGCTAATGTTGGGCTATCCATATCACCACATTATTTTCTCACTGAAAAGTTTTGGTTTTAGTGAACTTGAAATTTTTGAATTGACTGCATCTTGCCTCCATCAGCAATTTCTTCTTACTTTTTTGGCTAACAAACTATCAGTCTGAAATCCAAATACAATTGAGTGTTTTGAACTTAATTCAACATCTAGCATAACCTTAAATTGCTATTTTATATCTTAACAATAAAATTCAAATACAATTTAGTGTTTTGAACTAATTCAACATCTAGCATAACCTTAAATTGCTATTTTATATCTTAACAATAATTCACCAAAGATTTATCATTATTAACAAGAACACTCAAAGTAGAAATGTCATTGATTTTGTAAAACATTGAAATAAAATATTTAAATTTATTAGATTATTAATATGGTGTTTCCATAACATGTTATTAATTATCTCTCTTTATATCAAACATATTTTATCAATTCTACTTTTATATGCTTATTATTACTGCACTTTATGCAAATTTAAGTATATATTAACATTAAAAGAGTAGTAAACTCTCCATACAGTAGTGATATCCAGTGCACACCATAGTAATCAATGGATTCTAGAAAATAGTCAGGGATATTAGATAAGTAGGCATTGGATAGGAATTTTATGCACAAATCATCTCACATTCATTCATTATTAAGACTTGCGCTGGGTGAGCATAAGAAGTGATAATCCTATGATATATGATTTCTATACTCCATACAAGAATAATGTCTTAACATACATTTGTTGTTTCTTCCATTTATGAATATGCATTTCTTTGTCAAAGCATCCAAAGGATATTTTTGTTAAAGGTTATTTGAGAAATCTAATTGGAAAAAAAAATTTTTTTTTCATATGTCAAATGCATTGACTGGGAAGCAAACCTGGGTCGGCTGTGATTATAATATTGTGACTCTTAGTATACTTCCATTAAATGAATTTTTTAATACTTTTAACATGTATTAGATATTGATGGCAATGCAATTTTTCATTATCGTTCAGCCATTTTTCTAGTTTAGTAGCATTGATGTGCCAAATTTCAAACTGGTTGATATCAATTTAATTAATTTTCATTGGTGCACAGAAGAAGGTGATATATTTTTTAAAAAAATACTCTTTCACTAAATTTTATGAGTAACTCACTAAAAATAATTTATAGTTAACTAAAACAGAAGAAAAAATGAAAGATAAAATCTTAATTTCTCTTGCTTTATAAAAAACACTATCTTCATAAACCCAAAAATCTTGTAAATAATTATTAACACATGAATTTTTTTTCAAATACTGGAAATGTGGTGGCATTGTTTATATAGTCAGTTTTTTAAATTGAATGCAAAAAAATCTGTTGCAAAATGTTTAAATACTAGAAAATGTTTTGTTCACCAAAGTTGTAGTCCAATTTTGGATTCATAGAAGAAAAGGTTACCAAGATGTAAGTGAATACCTGTTTTATTGTTTTTTCATCTTTATAAGAAATTTTAGAACAGTTTTCACTCAAGAATAATTGAGAGTATTTATCAGTCCAGTTATGCAAATGGCTGTGATTAGAAATAGGCAAAAGCTAGGCTAAATAATTCTAGAAATCATTAGAACAACATAAAACCTTGGAAAATAATTTTAAATCAAACCAAACAATTCTAAAAAGAATAGAGATACCAGAAATCCAATTTTTTTGTTAGAATAAACAGAGAAATCATTTGGACATCAAAGCTCATAAGAAATGTGAAAAATAAAATGATAACAAAGATGGTTTTAAGAATTTAATCGTTGCATCAGATATTAAAAATGTGAAACAAGTTTCTATTACTGCAAACCAGTCAGGGAAGACAGAAAATGTTGTAGGGATTATTATAGATACAAAATTAATCATAAAACTAAGAAAAAAAGTAATCCCAGTGTTAAATTGTTCATAGAAAAAAAGTTACGATATTGTGGTGTCGAACCGGAAGTTGCTGAAGGTGGCTAAACAGTGCAGATCGAAAAATTATTTTAAATTTTAATTCAATCTTAATTTTAGAATTGTACATTATAGATTATGACTTAAAGTATCCCCCTGCACAAAAATCAGGTTTCTCTGATGATCAGAATAGAAGTTATTAGCCCACTTCCGGTGGATTGGGGGGCCTCAAAAAAAATTTTTTTTCAAACCAACACAGAATTACAACGAAGTGATTTATGACAAAAAAGTAATGATTCAAAGACAAAATTAGTACAAATGATGTTTTAGACCTAAACGGAGACATTGAACCTGCAAATTATTCATCCTCTTTCAAGAGATAATTATTGAGAACATTCCAAAGTTTAACAACAAACTTTCAGATTATACAACTGAATCCTTGATTATTAAGTGAGACCATTCAATCAAAGAAAATAGAACCCAATTAGTATCAGCAAATAAGAATCACTGTGAACCCTGAAGGACTCTATAGTTGATGGGTTGAACAGGTATTGTGAATATTTGCAGACACAGGAGGTTGATAATGTTTAAAAAAGCAGATTTTTAGCTCCATTGACCTCAGTGTGTAAGATGATATGGACAAATAATTTGTTCTCTTGGTGTGCATGTAAACCTGTCTTGATTTCAAGACTACAATTATTCAGATGTATTGGTGGGTGCGAGTTTGCACTCCCCCTTTTTCCTCAGATGTGGTGATGATGGTTGTGAGGGGCTTTGTTCATTTGTGGGGTGGTTGGAAATTATTGTCTAGCCTGGAAATATCAACAGGGTGAGTGAAAATCACTACCTTCACTTGGACATCACACTGAGGGGCTCCTACATCCCCTGATGGATCATTTGTTAGGTTAGTGTTGGTTTGCACTCACTATAATTAGGTTTCAAGAGTTAACTTTAGACTTAGAGCATTTATAAGGAGGTTGGTCTGCTTTGGGCCACCACCAATTTTTGTAACATTGATGGAACTTATTGTAATATTACATGGTCACGGGTCTGCACTACTCATTTTTCCCTCAGGGGTGGTTGGGGGCAGTTGCTAGAGATATGGTCTATGGTACAGGCTGTTGACAATTTGCTATCTGTAAACCTGATGGGAGGGTACTTAGTCAAAGTTTCTGAACCATTTTCCTTTCTGATGGGCTGCTGCACCTCCTTGATGGGTTGGTTTTGGGAAACACAGATCTGTGCTCATTATTCATTATGTTTTCCCATGTTGGCCTTCAATTTTGCACAGGTAGACTGAATTTGGTCCCTGCACATTTGGACTGTTAAATTGGGAGACAGGGTTATTGAGAATGGTCTTTGCATGGCTCAGCTGTGGGTTGAAGGTTTGTTGTCTTGTGGATTTGGACCTCATGACCTATTGTGGTAGTTGGCACAATGCTGGACTTGTCCACCTATTCAGCTGAAGTTTGAGCCTTAGTTTTGGGGCCCTGGGGGTTGGATCATTGGTCTATGGATAACTTCTCAATGGTTAGGCCATGTAGACCCATGTACAGATACACATTGGGCAAGATTATAGTAACCCTTTTGTGGACATAATTGTTGTCTGGAGTGTGTCCTTTTGTAAACAAGATTAATAATTGTTTTGTTTTTTTGTACATTGAATGCTTTATAATCTCACCGGGTAGACCTGGAAGACTTCTATGTAATCTTTAACAATAAAGGTTGCTTTGAAAAATAAAAAATTGTATATATGTTAAATGCAGATAATGAAATCCTACAATTCATGGATGTACAATTTTTTGCTCACTCCATGAGTTGCATAATTCACTTGTACAATTTGTGGAATGTGTAGAAAATTTTCATAATTCATGAATGTGAAATCAATTGTTTGCACATTTCATGAATTGAGTGCATTGTTATATCAGCAGTGTATGATGTATGGAAATTACTGATAAATGAATAAAGAGCATTTCTTATTGGTTGTTGTTGCAAGTTGCTCTGTTTAAAAAAAATGGGTAATAGTATTAGTCATGTGTTGCAATTAATTTGTACAACTTTACAGCAGGATTCTTTTTGACATATTGAGTAAGGTTAGTTTCTCATTGATGTGAGTTGCAGAATCCACTGCTTTATCACTAATAACAATAAAATAATATTTTAGGTTTTAAAACCATATTTCTTCAATTTTATATTTCTACATTCAAATGGAAAATTTAGAAAATGCTGTTAGAGAATCATGAATTTGAACAGTATGTCAAAAACCTTCTAAATGATAGTAGATCTAGCATTAAACAAAGTAGACTGAATATCATTTTATAATTAACCTTAACTCCTAACTCTAACTATAAACCCTAACCCTAAACACTTATGTCTAAACGTAACTCCTTAATTTAATGGATATAGTTAAAGTAGTGACAAAAAATATCTATTTATGGCAATAAATGATCCACTATTTTTGTCATTCATGATGTTCATCTAACTATTGATAACTATGCACCAATTCATGAAAGAGCAGAAAACATAATACTCATTTTATGAATTGTCCAAAATTCCATACATTCTACAAACTGTATAATGAGCAAAAAGTTGTGCATTCCATGAATTGTGGGATTTCATAATATGCATGCAATGTATATATAAAATATTTTTATATAAAATTGCTTTTATTTAATTTGGTGAGTAATGTATTAAAAAACAAAAAACTGTGTCCTTCAGTACTGATTTTATTTGTTATATGTAACTTAAAATAAAAGGGTAACACATTCAGAAATTAATTCACTCCATTATTATTTAAAACTAGTGATTGAATTAATTAATTTTTGGATACAATATGCTTTTATCTCAAATTGCATGTAACAACCAAAATTGTGATTGGAAAAAATCATTTATTGATTTTTTTACTGCATTACTCATCAATTTAAATAAAAACATTTTTTATAAAAAAAATTCAAGTACATACCACTAACTGAAAATTCAAATATAAAAAGTTCCAAATCATCCTTCCAAACATTAAGACATTCAGCAACATCCTCTGTGAAAAATATAATGTCTGAATTTCAAGAAGCACTATCCAAAATTTCTTAAATACATAGGCTGTATATATATTATAACATTTCCCATGTCTTACTAGGTCTCTGTATGCAATAAACTGCATGAGTTGATCAAGTTATGGAAAAGAAAAAAATGTTTCATTTTTTTTATTTAAAAAACATAACCATATTTCCTGATCAACTCTACCAAGAAATTGTTATGAGTACAATTGCAAGCGGAATCAGTTTTAATTTATAAATGAGAGCACCAGAGTTGTTAAACTCACTGATTCTGCATCAAACATATCGTAACTTGTAAAGTAATAATTATACGGGATTAAAATTCCCATTAAGTAGTAGAAGATATTTCCCTTTGACTTAATTAAGAAAATAAATCTACTTGACAAAGATAATTTATACACTAATTTAAATCTAAATAAGCAAATCTAAAACTTAAATATAATAACATTATTAATTTTATACACGTACAATGAAAGTTATATTATTAATAAAGATTTATTATAGCCTGTCAATCATCTAATATTTATGATAACAAAAAAATTATAATATTGGAAAGGATTATGCATAACTAATTTAATAATTTGATTAAAATATTTATTCTTGAAGTAGTAGCTAGTTTGTGTCTCCTTTATTTTTTGTGATAACAGTTTCATTCAACACTCAGTTCGTAAATCTTTAGATAAATTATGAGATAACCATTTCATTTAAATTTCAGTTCATAAAGCTTTATGTAAAAGTTATGGCCATTAACTTACTGGTAAGTTTGAAATTTACATAGGTGATTGATCATCCGATTTCTAATTCTTTCAATGTGTAGTCTGCAGTAGGTTTTTTGTTTTATTCCTTCCAAGTCTCTGATTGGTATTTAGGTAGAGCCAGACAACGATTTGGGTGACTTTTCCCAAGAGAAAGTGTTGGCAAATGATAGAGTTCTACTCACTCACGGAGAGTGGTTTCAGTTCGTATCTAAGTGACAAATTTTATTATTAAAAAATATATGAGGCACCTCAAATTGCTCAACACTCTCTAAAAAAAGACAAAGACACTTTTCCAACCTGTTGGCTCATTTTATATCCCCAGACCTTTTTTAGAAGTTCTGCACATATTTGTTTTACCTTTTGTTTTCTTATTTTATAAACTTCTACATTATATTTTTACTATAAAGTCCCTTTCCGCTTTATGAATTCCTGCCATCTTTAATTACCATTAGACAGTCATTTTCGATAGTAATCTTTTACATTTGAAATTTCCTTTCACTATTTGAATCAATTATTCAGTATGCACTTTCCAATATCGAATTTATTTTAATTACATTACAAAAAATAAAAAAATTAAACTTTCACTGTATGTTTTTCTTTAAAAAAATCATATTACAAAAGAAAATTACAGATCGTTTACTCCTTTTTTTATTCTTTTTATGATATACAATGTCAAATCTCAATTTGTACCTTATATATAAATAAATGGTACAATATCACTGGGGTGGGGGAGTGAGAATAAAATAGGGGTTTAACTAATTTTATATTTGTTTCAAGTCTGTATTCGGATTTTTTTGTATTAGCAAGCTGATGTATTTTTGTAGACTCAGTCACAAGTGATGTGCGGCTTTAGCACCCACTTTTGGGTCTAACATGGCAGGAATAATTTGCACATTCATCTGTGTCCTTTCCGCTCAAGCATATTACTAACAATAAGAAGCCCAAGTTATAAGCACAAATGAGCATTGCTCATCATTTTGAGTCTTATACGCTCACGGCAACTTAGTCTGCCCCTCCCCTTTCTCAGAATCCCTGCTAGAAATAGACTGATGGGCATTTAAAGATGGTCTTGTGTTATATACTGCTACAAGAACTAGGGGCTATGCTTTTTACTCCTCTCTCCAATAACTGCCTACCCAGTCAATACTTGTGACTTATATCTACATCAGCCATGATCGGGTTTTTCTTTCTGTAAATCATGCAAATTTACATACATATTTTAATATTTTAGTTGCAAGTTTTCATATTATTTTTTTTCATTTCCTCCAGAGGCATATCAGAGATCTTCTCAGGGTGTCATTCAGCCCAATTTATCTCTCAATGTTATCTATCTGTATAACTGTTTGATGGCGGAAGTGATAGAGATCAACCCCCTCTCTGTGTTGCTCACACCAGTCTCCATTTTACGTCAAGGTCTTCTCCCTTGTATTTACTTTGACTTCTAAACTTTTCATCTGGCAATGGAGGTCTTGTACGGATTCCTGTTTCTTTATTTTTAGCTTGGGACCCTTATTTTTCCATTGATTTCTAGGACTATCAGTAAGCACCATAGTGTTCAGTTGTAGTCGACCCCTTCTGGTTCGGTATTTTGTCAAAGTATTTAAGACTTTAACTCCCTTCTCCAGCCTTGTCATTCTTGAAAGCACTAAATAATTCGGCCATTCTCTCTACTGTCTCACATCCGGTGCTTATAAACAGATGCCTTACGGGATCAGGAAAATTTTTTCCGCATAATCTTGATAATCTGTTTTTCCCGCATAATCTTGATAATCTGTTTCTCTGTCAACTTGTACTCCATCAGCACTCATAGTTGCACTACTTGTTTCCAAAAATGGTACATAATGCTCTTCTGCTCTACATTTCTCTTGTGCCACTTTATTCTTAATTCTCTCTTGGTGGTCCTGATTCCAATAACATTTGATTAATATTTGTCCATACTGAGTAAAGTTATTTGGCTTCTTAAACAAGGATTCCCACCTAAGCTTGCATCATTTCTTGTAAATGATTAACTGCCACCATTAGCTTAACAAGTCTTCTGACATGGGGTTTATTGCAAGGTAAAGCTCCATTTGAAAAGTTTCATCAGTGATTCTCCATCTTGTCCATAGAAAATTCTTTAATTTCAAAAAAAGATTTACCACACTCCTGCACATTTTCTCTATTTCTCTATAAGGTTTCTCTTCCTGGCTTTCCTGTTTATTGAATCTCAATTCTATCACTTATTTGCTCTGCAACCCTTTTAATATTTACTCATCTACTACCTTTTATTAACTCTTCTTTCATTTCTTTAATCTCTACCCTTATTTCTTCTTTCAATTCTCTGACCATCTCTGCCTATTATTTTCTTTATATCTCCTTTGAATTCTGTCATGAATTCATATAATAGTTTTCTTATTAAGGGTTCCATACCCTCCTTCAATTCTGTTTTAGCCTTCTACCATATTTTGTATATTTTTCCTACTTCTCAATTTCATATATGGCCATGTGGCTTATTTTTTGCCACTGCACACAAAATCTTAACTTCATTAATTGTTATGATATAAATTCAATATTTTATTTTGCTTTGCTACTAAATTGATTCACTGACACCTCTCTCTCTTTTGCAACCTATAATCTCCCATCCCTCTCTACATTTACCATCATTACTAGCCTTTGATCGCACTATTATTTTGTTTCAATATAGTCTTATTTAAAATCTTAAGCTCTTATCCTACTCTTAAAAAAAACTTGTTATCATACGCAATAACTTTTTAGACTTGGCTACTCACTTGTGGTCATATTTATTTTCTGGCTACAGTCATTAAATACTCAGTTTTATGCTGTTGTTAAATTTTTTTCAGGTTATGTTTTTTTTTTCTATAGTCCCAAGTTAGGCCACCATTGTAACATTTTCCATGTCTTACCACGTCTCTGTACACAATAAACTGTGTGAGCTGATCAAGTTATGCTGAAAAATGTTATGAGTACAATTGAAGAAATTGTTATGAGTACAACTGTGAACCAAATAAGTTTTTAATTTATAAAATGAGGGCACCAGAATTTTTAGACTCACTGATTCTGCATCAAACATATCGTAACCTCGTAAACTAGTAGTTATACGATCTGGATTAAAATTCCCATTAAGTAGTAGAAGATATATTCCTTTGACTTAATTAAGAAAATAAATCTACTTGACAAAGGTAATTTATACACTAACTTGAATCTAAATAATCAAATCTAAAACTTAAATATAATAACATTATTAATTTTATACATGTACAATGAAAGCTATATTAATTATAAAGATTTATTATAGCTCATCAAACATCTAATATTTATGATAACAAAAAAATTATAATATTGGAAAGGATTATGCATAACTAATTTAATAATTTGATTAAAATATTTCTTCTTGAAGCAGTAGCTAGTTTGTGTCTCTTTTATTTTTCTGTGGTAACTGTTTCATTCAACACTCAGTTCGTAGAATCTTTAGATAAAAAAATTATGAGATAAATCCATTTCATTTAAATTTCAGTTCATAAAGCTTTATGTAAAAGTTATGGCCATTAACTTACCGATAAGTTTGAAATTTACATAGGTGATTGATCATCTGATGTCCAATTCTTTCAATGTGTAGCTCCTGCAGTAGTTTTTTTGTTTTATTCCTTCCCAAGTCTCCGATCGGTATTTAGGTAGAGCCAGACAATGATTTAGGTGACTTTTCCTAAGAGAAAGTGTTGGCAAATGATAGAGTTCTACTCACTCATGGGGAGTGGGCTTCTAGTTTGTATCTAAGTGATACCTTTATTATTAAAAAATATATGAGGCACCTCAAATTGCTCAACACTTTAAAAAAAAGACAAAGACACTTTTCTAACCTGTTGGTTTTATATCCCCAGATCTTTTTAGAAGTTCTGTGCATATTTCTTACCTTTTGTTTTCTTATTTTATAAACTTCTACATTATTTCTTTTTTTTTACTAAAAGCTCCCTTTTCTCTTTATGAATTCCTCCTGTCATCTTTAACTACCATTAGAAAGTCGTTTCCGATAGTAATCTTTTACATTTAAAATTTCCTTTCACTATTTGAATCAATTATTCAGTATGCACTTTCCAATATCGAATTTATTTAAATTAAATTACAAAAAATAAAAAATTAAACTTTCACTGTACGTTTTTCTTAAAAAAAATCATATTACAAAAAAAATTACAGATCGTTTACTCCTTTTTTTATTCTTTTTATGATATGCAATGTCAAATCTCAATTTGTACTTTATATATAAATAAACGGTACTATATATATATATATAATTCTGTTCATAGCAATAATGAAATCAGCACATTGAAATATTGATTC